>JACXGM010003611.1:22318-41181 GCA_016801145.1 Umbra pygmaea
GCCCAGGGGGCATCCTTACCAGATGCCCAAACCACCTCAACTGGCTCCTTTCGACGCAAAGGAGCAGCGGCTCTACTTTGAGATCCTCACGGATGACTGAGCTTCTCACCCTATCTCTAAGGGAGATGCCCGCCACCCTCCTGAGGAAACCCATTTCTGCCGCTTGTACCCTGGATCTCGTTCTTTCGGTCATGACCCAGCCTTCATGACCATAGGTGAGGGTAGGAACAAAAACTGCCCGGTAGATTGAGAGCTTTGCCTTCTGGCTCAGCTCTCTTTTCGTCACAACGGTGCGATACAACGAGTGTAATACCGCCCCCGCTGCTCCGATTCTCTGACCAATCTCCCGTTCTATTGTTCCCTCACTCGTGAACAAGACCCCAAGGTATTTGAACTCCTTCACTTGGGGTAAGGACTCATTCCCTACCTGGAGTAGGCACTCCATCGGTTTCCTGCTGAGAACCATGGCCTCAGATTTAGAGGTGCTGATCCTCATCCCAGCCGCTTCACACTCTGCTGCAAACCGATCCAGTGAGTGCTGAAGGTCACAGGCCGATGATGCCATCAGGACCACATCATCTGCAAAAAGTAGTGATGACATCCTCAGCCCACCGAACTGCAACCCATCCCCACCCCGACTACGCCTCGATATCCTGTCCATAAATACTACAAACAGGATTGGTGACAAAGCGCAGCCCTGGCGGAGACCAACCCTCACATGAAACGAGTCTGACTTACTGCAGAGAACCCGGACACAGCTCTCGCTTTGGTCATACAGAGATTGGATGGCCCGAAGAAGGGACCCCCTCACCCCATACTCCCGCAGCACCTCCCACAGTATCTCCCGGGGGACCCGGTCAAACGCCTTCTCCAAATCCACAAAACACATGTAGACAGGATGGGCATACTCCCAGGCCCCCTCCAGGATCCTTGCGAGAGTAAAGAGCTGATCCGTTGTTCCACGACTAGGACGGAATCCACATTGTTCCTCTTCAACCTGAGGTTCGACTATCGGCCGAACCCTCCTTTCCAGCACCTTAGAGTAGACTTTTCCAGGGAGGCTGAGAAGTGTGATACCCCTTCTATCATCATAGATCATCATTTAATTGGCATTTATATTGTTCTTACAGAAGTTCCACAGGGACGGGGGTACTGGATATTTAATCAAAGCTTATTGGAGGATAATTCCTTTTTAGCTAGGACTAAACAGTTTATATTAGAATTTTTTGCACATAACATAGGTACAGCAGACCCGCTTATTGTGTTGGATGCCTTTAAATGTGCCTTTAGAGGCCATGCAATCCAGTACTCTTCCTTGAAAAAAAGGCAATTCATGTTAAAAGAGTCAATAATATCCAAAGAAATTGCGGATATAATAGGTCAGATTGATAACAGTAACAGCTATAATAATATGGAGTTTCAGAATAAGTTGGAGGATAAACAAAAAGAAATGGAGGAACTCATACAAGATTTTTTATAAAAATAAAGCAAGCTGTATGGAATATGGAGAAAAATGCACATCCGTTTTTTTAAATCTTCAACCTAGGAATGCCACCAAGAAGAATGTACTGAAATTAGTCACTAATTTGTCACTTACGACTCGGCAAATGAAATTCTGGAACAGGAAGTAAAATACTTCAAACAGATGTTTTCCTTTTAGTCTTCTCCATTACCTTTAACAGATTCTAATTATATGAGTTTTTTCCCTGGTAATAGCTTAAAACTAACAACTACGCAAAGAGACTCATGCGAAGGACTAATTACTGAAGAGGAAATGGTTGAAGCTATCAAAATATTTAAAGATGAACTGAACTGAAAGAATCAATGTTGATAATGTGTTATTTATGACAATTAACAATAATTAAACAAAAAAACTCATTAAAAAATCAATACATACATTTTTTAAGCAACACCCAAAACTGCGTTTGTTAGTATAGAACGCTGCCAATTTCTATGACGTCACTGGTATGGTAGGACCTGAGAAGTTCTACAGTGCGGGCAACAGCTGCAGGATTTTACACATGAAAATGAGTGAGTTCAACGACATATAAAACAATGTTGTGTCTAAAATATGCATTAGATTGTATTTGCATGATGTGCATTGTAATGTACACAGTAAATTATTAATGGATTAAATAACTACATATCCAACCACATTGTGCATTTTAGGAAATAGAGACTGCTTATCGTGTGCATTTAGAGAAAATAGATAAAACATGGTTGATGTCCTGTGCGTTTTAGAAAATCGAGGCAGATAAATGGAAAATGTGATTGGACGAATTCATCCAATGGGGTCGCTTGTTAAGCTACCTGCACGGAGGATTCGTGAGTTTTGCTGTTTACTTTAGGCTAGTTCAGAGTTGGCAGACTTTCTCTTTGTGGTTGTTAATGGATATTGCACAGATGGATATTGCACAGATACCTCTTACTATGGAGCTAGCAACTATTTCTGCGAGTTGAACACCCTCTGCATCAACAAACTGCCCTGGGACGGTGAACAGCAGTTAGCTTCAGGGTGAGTCGAAAGGGACATTGGATTCTGTTTACAGACCCGCGGTGGTTTAGATGGCAGCTAGTAAATGCATTATTAAAAACAACACTTTCAACATACCAGTTTATCCCTTTCAACATACCAGTTTATCACAAATTTTGCCATTTTAAAAGAAAAAAAAGTCAAAGAAAAAAAAGTCAAATCACCTTTATATAAAATTCCAGTTCAGTTCATATTTAAAGCTGGAAAAACTCCTGGAATGGATGGCATTCCAGTATAGGTATACAAAACTTTTTTTGACATATTAAGAGGTCCATTATTGGCATGTTTTAATCATTCGTATGTAAACGGTAGATTGTCAGACACACAACGAGAAGGCTTGATTTCATTATTATTGAAACAGGACCCAAGCGGAGCATATAAAGACCCTGTATATTTAAAAAACTGGAGGCCTCTTACACTGCAATGCTGTGATGCCAAAATATTAGCTAAATGTATAGCTCTTAGAATTAAAAAGGTTTTATTGGATATTATTAATCCTAATCAGGCAGGCTCCATGCATGGACATTACATTGGAGACAATATAAGGCAAGTTTTAGAAACAATAGAACACTATGAACTATCGGGACTATCGGGCCTAGTTTTCATAGCTGATTTTTAAAAAGTCTTTGATAATGTTTGATTGGACTTTATATATAAATGCTTGGAATATTTCAATTTTGGAGGCTCTCTTATAAAATGGGTTAAAATTATAAATAATGGATATATCTCGCAAGATTCCAATCTGTCAAGAGAGTTAAGCAGGGCTGTGCACTGTCGGATTACATTTTTACTGTTGCAATTGAAATGTTAGCCAATAAAATCAGAACTAACAACCACATTAAGGGCCTGGAAATCCATGGCTTACAAACAAAGGGATCTTTGTATGCCAATGACTCATGTTTCCTTTTGCAGAATCTATAGATCATCTTTTTTGGTACTGTCGATATGTTGCATGTTTTTGGTCACAGGTACAAGAATGGATGAATGAATGCAATATTTATCTTGAATTAACGTTACAAATAGCAATACTTGGAGACTTAAAATGTAATAGTCAGACGATTAATAATATGATAATTATTTTAGCAAAATTATTTATCTTTAATTCCAAGTTGATGGAGTCATTGACAATAGAAAGGTTTCATAATAATGTGAAGCATCACAGTACAGTAGAAACATACATGGCAAATCGAAACCCAATATGGCTTTGGCTAAGAGAAAGATGGATAACTATAACTACTATATCTATAACCACCAAGTAAAATACTGCTTCTGGTACTGTAGCTATAAAGCTAAGGTTACTACTGTACTACTGTACACATCGAGCAGGGAACCATGAATCCTTAGGTATACCAGCAGATTCTTGAGAAGAATTTCAAACCATCAGTCAAGGAGCTCAAACTGGGAAAAAAAACAATTGAAAAAAATGACCTAATGCAGGAATACTAAAAATCTTAACCTACGCAGACTGGAGCCTGCTGGTTTTCTGTTCTACCAATTCATTAATTGCACATACCTGGTGTCCCAAATCAAAAAAAATGCTGGATTAGAAGGTTGTAGTGAAAAAATGGAGTGGACCTGGATTCGAGGGCCAGATTTGAGCATGAGGGTTCTAATGCTTTCAAGCAAATCTGCCAATGAATGGCTCAGGAGAAACAAGATTTGTGTTTTGGATTGGCCAATTCGAAGTCCTGACATTAATCCAATCAAAATGCTGTGAGGACCTGAAGTGGGCAGTACATGCCAGACACCCTTTAAAAATGATTCAATTGGCTGAGTTCTGTAGGGATGAGTTGGGCAACAATCCCTCAAAATAGTTGTCATTAGTGGCTATGGGAGACATTTAGTCCAGTTTAACGCCAATAATGGAGGTGCCACATGCTTTTTTAAATTAATAAACCACTTTCAGTTTAGATAAATATTTTATGAATTTAATTTATTATATTATCCAAAAGTCATGACAATCCCTCACACCATAGACCGTATATATCACTGGACATAACATGTGTGACGTCACCAATTGGTTTGTGAAGATCTGATTTGGGTCATCGAATATGCCGTTACGGGCGGAGACATCTTGGTTGCAGATGTGATGATTTTAGATGAGAGGGAGGAGTAATCTAGCTAGCTAACTGATATTAATTGGTATGCTAACGAAAAACAGTATTAAAACAAAATGTAACCTTACTTACCGGAAAAACTGACCTGCCAACTCCCTTGAGTGTTGTACAACCGAATGCCATAACCACGCCCTAAACGCCCCCTTGCTTTATCGCAGATTTTAAAATCAACGAGAGCATAACTCAAAAAATGAACATCATTAGGTATTGCAGAAAGCTTAAATCTAGCAATTGAGACCATATACTCATTATGAAAATGTTTACTGAGGTAATAAATCAAGTGAGAAGTGTCTCTCATTCTCATAGACTATTACAGAAACCAAGCTCTTTTGCAACCAGAAGTGTCGCCCCCAGCTGGATTTCAGATAGAATGCAGGTACTTCCGCATTTGCGTCACTATGCCAAACCGGATGCTCTTCCAAAAATAATTGAATGTCCAGTTTCAGAGGTAGTCAGGAAGTTATTCAAATGTATTTTTTCTCTGTGGCCTGTTGTATGGAAATGTATGAACAATGCTCAACAGCAATAGGCATCATTACTCATTACTGTCCTGTTCTGGTAGAATCACCATAGTCAATCAATGTACAGTCTGGTTTCTCTTTCTATATCTGTCTAGGTTTACGCATTTTAATTCTGGGTTTACTGTGTAGATTCATTTAACTTTACTGATTATCAGATGTAAAGCCAGTTTTAGTCATCATAATGAAAATATATAAATACATTGGTATTGTTTAATGTTACCACTTCTATAAATGTGTGCTTTGTGTATTTTTGTGGTTTTGTGGAATACTTACCTGTAGTGTAAACACTGCACTCTCCTACCTACCAGCACTGTGGACTAAGTCTCTCAAACATGTTTCCCCTAAGTCTACAGGCAAATGCCAGGGCACAAGTTATATAGTATTTTGAGATGTCTGTTCCATCTACAGTAGACATTGCTAGCTTAGCGATAATTCATAAGATTTTCTTGTGCTGTTAAAGTAGTCAATAATTAAGAGGTCCAGTAAAAGCAGATTTGTTGACACAATAAAACATCAAGACTTTAACACATTGTGCTAAATAACAATTGGGATTAAGGAATTGTCTATTGTTGTCAACATTTCTTGAATTAATTTGCTAACTTCACGACCATTGTTATATCTAGCCCAACTCTTCTGATTGATGGGCAATCCTCTAATCTGTTGGGAATTCTCCCTTCATGACAGAGAGGGGGGATTCCCTTATCTCACTCATTCCCCTCCCCTCCTGCCTTAATCTCACTGCTGTTCTGCATTGCCACCTACTTTTTCTCTTCTCTCCTTCCTCCAAATGCAAGTATGTCCTCTGTGCTCTGTAATTTGCAGGACATGTAGGTTTTTTTTTTAGACCAAGATCTCTTTTTCAGCTGAGCACTGTGAAGACAAATTGTCTCCCAGTTTGTGATGGCCCCATGGCAACTGGACAGACAGTGTATATAAGCAGTGCAGAGCCTCAGACCTTATTTTCATATACCCTTTTATGTGTGTTGTGTTTGTTCCTCAGCTCTTTCGCTCTGACAGCCAGCATTGTCCTCTTTGCACAATGCAACACATGGAGATGTATTGACCTGTACACAGCAAAAATGTCAGTGTTAAATTAACACTCAGTGTTTATATAGGTCCAGTGGACCTATGTACACACTGACAAGTGTTAATTTAACATTTAGGGTGTTGATTTAACATTGACGTTTTTACTGTGTAGTGCTCTACAGCAATACTCTCTGTTTGTTTATAAAGCCCTTGTCCACAAGCTTCCCACTTACCGCACTTCACAAATCATCACTGTTTAAACTGAAGAGTTTCAGATTATAACGCAAGGTCACAGGGATGGTTAATTTTATTGACACCTTCAGTAAACACTGAGCTTGGTAAATCTTCCTTTTCTTGTTCAGCACCACATGTTTGGAATGCCATCCAGTCAGAAATTTGATCAGATGCTTTAATGATGATATATCTATTTATTGTCCTGGCTAAGGATTTTAACAATAATGAATATGTTGGTTTTAACTGAATGTGTACTGTATTGTATGTATTTTGCAAACAAAAGTTGTGTATGCCATTTCTTGTTGTTTGTGTTGACAGGGCACACTTGTTAAATAACCTGGTTAAATAAAAGTAAAATAAATACAATTAAATAAAAAATGCAGAATGCATGGAGGTTCTTGTGCCAGGCAGACTAGTAGCCAGGCCTCTAATAATAGCAGACTCAAGGCCAATATTTAGAAGCATGCTTGCTGCCTGGCATGGTATCAAAACACTAATGGCCATGGGGCCAAAGATGTTTGCTGTTTTGCTTCTTACTTGCTCTGCTTTTTAACTATTCTTTTTTCTCTTACACAAGTTGAATTTGCAATAGTTGAATTTGCAATTGCTGAATGATTATATTTGCTTCATGTTGTCAGTGACACCGCCTCCCTTACTACTCTTAATGGTCAATTTCAGAAACACCTAAGTAGGATTCTTCCGTTTCTTAGAAACAGCAGGCAGTTAATTGCTTCACGTAATGACAAAAAATTCATCTGACATATTTATCACCACAGAGCATGTGAATTATTGTGAGTTAATTCTAGGCCACAGGGGCTACCTATGAACCTTTGGTTTGGCTGATCCCACGGCTGTGAGTACATCACCATGATAACATGTAAACTATTAATTATCACCACAATAAAGACAGTCTGAAATGCTCAAATAAATGATTGCGTCTCCGAGAGGGTTTGTACATTATTTTAGAGAGACAGTGCCAGGAAACTTGATTGATACAATGGTTCTATTGCTTGTTAATCTGTCATATACACATTTTTACAATTTACAATATAGTTTGGTATTCACTTTTTACAGCATAATTATTAAATGTTCATGTATGTTGCTTTTATCCAACATACCATCCATATTTGAAGTGTTCAGTAAAAAAAGCATAGAAGAACATTTAAGAGACAGAAACCCAGCTGATCTCAGTGGTAATATCCACTCAGAAAAGAACATGTTCTCTTGGTTATGAAAAATGGAAGACAATTACATTCACCAGCCCCCTTCCCTCCAGCCAACCCTCTATCCCTAACCTCAACCAAACCACTGTATTGAGACATGTCTGACTATTCTCAGTCTATTTCAGTTTGGAAGGAAATTGGTTCCTTGTTGAAATATTAATCCACGGCACCGATTCTAAATCCAGTTTTCTAATATATTCCTTATTAAAGATGCATCATGCGGCATGGTTCATTTGAATATGGTTGAGTCTGGAGTCATACTCTAACAAAAAGACCCGCCAAGTGGTCATCGGCCAGTGCCGGATTATGAACCGGGAAAATGGGTCCTGTGCCAAGGGGCCTCTGACCATTAGGGGCCTCGGGCTAAAAGGTAGCCCCTTGAGACAATCTACTGTGAAAATGTAGATAGAAAGACCGATAGTGCTTGAATATGTGGACCCTTTAGCCCGTCAAGTGCCCCATGACTGCACTTTCTACACCTAAACTCATACCAGGGCCCATTTACAACTAATACCAGGGCCCCCCAGCTCCACCTCAATGCTTATCAGGACTCCATAAACCAATAACAATACTATGTTACACAGGCTCTGTATTCTGCAGACCACTCTACCTCTGTCTCCTTTTAAAAACTCACTCTCCCCTCCATGAAGTACAGCTGAGCTGACTGTGCGTACTGCACAGCGAACTCCAAAAACCAGCAATGAAAAAAGTAGGTTTATCTAAATATCTGTGTGAATGCGTGCATATAAACTACAATTTTTAAATGTTATTTAAATAGTGCAACCAATGTAAATTATATATTATTAGTAGTGCTGTCAGTTAAATGCGTTATTAACGGCGTTAACGCAAACTAGGGCTGCAACTAACGATTATTTGGATAATCGATTAATCTGTGGATTATTTCTTCGATTAATCGATGAATCGGATAAACAGACTAACAAATATTTCCATAACTCTATTTTAAATAAACGTTATTCCAAATTGACAATTAACACATAACAGACCTAAATGTATGCTATAAAACATGTGCAAAAGATATTCTCATTTCTTTAGTAAGGTGCAAAATATGGTATTTTTCACCTTGCTTAGATGTTAAAATAAATGTCTACAAAACAGCTTTTATAGAACATAGTTGTAAATAACCTTATAATAAGGCCTGTTGAATAGTAATTTCGTTGCTTTATGTATTTTACCTTTCTTGGATGTCATGAACCCACATGGACAGAATACTCTCTTTTTTATTTATTAATATTTATTTTTGGTACTAAGCAGTAGTGGCTAGCATGTACAGTTCTGGAGATGTAATGCTTTCAAGCACACTCCTGCCAGGTGGCCTCGTAGTATGTAGATTCGTCCTAGCCATCGTCCATTTCCATTCAGAAAGAGAGACTGACACACACATATGCATAGTGTAGTATTAATGGTGATTATATGCACATCTGTGTTCACTATATTGACCATACTTTTCTAAGGCTTGTAAATATCAAAAATTCATATTTACTTTCATTAAACACATTATTTATCATATTTATCAAAGGCACAGATCTCTAGTGAAAAAATGTATTAATAATCAACACTTTTGTCTCATTTTTTTTAAAATAATCTTTATTTCCTAAAAGGTTTACATTTACCGTACTTTGCAAAAGTCTTAGGCACAGTAGATCTATTGCACAACACCATCAGGAATGCATCTTGATTGGTCATAACTTCATTCTGTAGCAAGACAATGAACGAAACACACGGCCAAGTTCATAAAGGACAATCTTTTAAAAAGAAGAACAAGGAGTCATGCAATAGTTGTTAAGGATCCACAGAGCTCGGGACTCAACTTTATTGAGGCTGTCTGGGATTAACTGCACAGATAAAAGCAAGCGAGACAGCCAAAGAATGTAGAACTGTGGCAATTTCTCCAAGATACTTGGAACAATATACCAGCCGATTTTATTGTAAAACTGCATGACAGTGTAGATCAGTGAATTGATTCATTGAGGCAAAGGGTGGTCACACCATATATTGCCTTTTTTTCTCTACTTTATAAAGTGTACTCTTAATATTCTTTTTATATTCAGGAAATATTGATATTTTTGAATGCCTTTTTACAGATTTGTATTTACATGGGCCAATTACATTTGCACAATACTGTAGATTTTTAAAATGTAGTCATTTAGCAGATGCTCTTATCCAGAGTGATATACAGTATACTTAGTGCATTCATCTTACATATCGGTGTATGTTACATACAGCGCCATTCATTTGTACAGTCAATTCAAAAATGCATTTTTGCTGTACACCCAAGGCATGTGAAAATATGGTTCAACAATAAATTTGTGGCAAGGGACTGTCACCTTCCATTTTTGTCTGTTTTTAACACACATACAGTATGTTTTACCAATTCAAAATAACAACACTTTCAGATTTCCACCCCTATGCAAGCAAATATAACACAGGTGTTTCTAATTGCTCAGGTGTTCCCTTATGCATTGATGCACCAAACATGCAGTCTCAGTTCCATGTCTTACTTTTGCTTTTGGAATCTGTAGGTGTCAGTATGCATAATGAAACATTAAGACTATAGGAAGCTGTCTATGAAGGAAATTTGGAGCTACAAGGAAAGGAAATAAAATAGAACCATAGCATACAAGTTGGGCATTGTCAAATCAACAATTTGAAATGTTCGGAAAAACAAAATTGTCATAAGACACAAATGTTAATATTTAGAAATAACAGAAAGTGCCCACAATGTGTTGTTAGCTGGAAAGAGCTTAGTAATGTCTCTAAAAATTAAAATGTAAAACAATGCTTTCTCACCCGACAGACGTTCAATATTGATGGTAAACCATGGAGTTATCAGAACCGGTAAAGAGTTAATGCTTCAAATGTGAAGGAGTTACGGGCAAAACGATAAATTTAACTACAGCACGTAGCTCTGAAAAACTACGGGCCCTATCTTGCACCCGATGCAGCGCAGCACTAACCTCGACGCAGGTGTTTTTGCTAGTTTAAGAGCGACGCAGTTCTCAATTTCTCGTCCAGCGCCCACATCATTGAAAAACCAAATGCTCCTGCGCCCATCTTTGAGCCCATGGGAGTGCGAGTCTTACAAGGAGGTGTGTTCAGGATGATTATTGGCGTAGTGCTATCTTGACACATTGGAAAGTGATTGTGCCATTGACCCAAAAACCTGTTCAAAAGTCAATAGCGCAGCATTCTAATGTTATTTTAACAGCGCATCAGTGAAATGCGCCTCATGCACAGGTGCAGTAGGCCATTAAAATGGACACGTCACGTTGAAGGTGTCAATGTACAGACGAATGTCAACATACCAAAAGAGATGGAAATACCCAATCAGGCAAGTAGGACAAAACATCACTAGTTGAATGCCACTGTCAATTAAATTTCGGTGCATTTGACATTCATTCCCGATTCGCACAGCTACATGGAATACCTCTTGGGACAGAGGATTGCCAGACAACAGAGGCAAAGAATACACCAGCCTAGGATGACATACCTGAGTAACAGAGATCTACCATATCCTGGCAGATGACCTGGAGAGCAATGCACCCTGCCCATGTAGTGGGTCATTCCTGCATCCTCTAAGTTCTATTGGCGGCATATCCCAATCTGAGGTCAGTTCGGCCGTACATGCAGTTACAGCAGGCATCGTCCAACATGCACATGTTTACATGGTTGTGTTCTGGACATCAATGACGACAGATTAAATGACTGTAGAAGATGTGATGCTGAACTGCATGTGCCGATGCAAATTTTCCCAAATACACCAGCAGCCAGGGAGAGGAGCTGTTTCATCTGTAGGTTGGTAAGAAAGCTCAGTCTGTATTTAAAAGTACATTTATGTGGATTTTGATTCACATTGAATTTTACCTGGCTATGTTTTTCCTTTTTTTACTTCAATGCAGGCCAGGGGACTCCATGTGTCTTTATGGTGAACACCTTCTCCGAACAATATATTCCAAATAGTCTTCATTAACATTAGTGATCGGGTAGTCATTATTTCAGCAATTGAACTGTTACTTCATTATCGAATAAAACGATACCAAGGACAACCAAAACGATATTGTGTTGCTGTTTTAATTTAATTTAAAGTGTCCATTGTCCTCCTTGGGGTCGCAGGCGGGGAGGGCAACGGGACTAGACACGGGAGGGTCCAGGAGCAGCAGGGCACAGTGTGATCCTGGTGGATCGGGTGATTGGAGGTAATCCGCTGGTTGGAGGAGCTGGTGTTGCACGAACAAGTTGCTCAACTGCGTCAGCGAGCCTTCCTGCACTGTCTGCTATGCACCCCAGGTGCCGCAGCAACATCTTCAAGCAGCTTTAGCGGGTGCCGACGTGCCGAACACTGTGCCTGATGGTGCTTACCTCCCTCTCCAGCATACTAAATCCAGCCTGATGGACTTTGAGGAATGGATGGTCCTCCTGCCTCATGAGGCTCCTGCGTCGATGTGGGTCGGCTCGCCTCTCACTTCCCAACCTCAGTGATGGTTGCTCCACCATCTCTTCTCCCTCCACAACCGCACCCTACTCATGCCTACTGGGACCGGCCTCACAAGCTTACAAAAGTTACAGTTAATTTATTGCATGTTTTTGGTGGATTGTTTGACAGATTTCCAAAGAAACCTAATGCTTTGGACATCTTGATATGTCATCATTGCATTACCTTGAATGCCCACCACTAGTCCCCCAAATCCGTCAATACTTCCGCACTGAGGGTAGAGGCAGCGATGCCCTCCGCTGAGTAGGTGGTCCTACTCCTGTTGCCAGTTGTTGTTCGCGGTGAGCGACAAGCTTTTTTTTCCTCGTCTCCTGACATCATTGTACCGTTTTCTGCATTGTGTGACAGTTCTAGTGATGCCAGATAAGGAGGACACACTTACCGCTACCGCCTCCCATGCCTTCTTCACCTTGTGGACTTTTAGTGGCATAGTGTTCGTGCCATATATGATCTGCTTGCGCGAATTCACTTCAAGCATCAGCAGATCAGTCTCTTCCCTGAAAATCTTTTCTTGTTTGGCAAATCTGCTATCATAATAGCAATGTGCCAAAGTATAAACACGCCTGGCTTTTAAAGGGAATGGGTGATGACACTGATAACCATACCTATGGTTAATTATGCCACAGAGTACCACCCTTTTAGAACACGTTTTTCGCCGTTAAACTAGCAAAAGTGGATTTGGACACGCCCAAGGGGCATATGCGCCATGTGCTTCCTCACTTAGATCATTAAAATAGGGCCCCATGAGTTTGATATAAATTGGAATACAACTCAGGTATGAAACCGGTACTTGATTGATTAAGTCACTACCGTAATTGGTTAGGATCTTCCCTCATGTTTTGGTCTAGGTCTTGGTTGGGCTACAATTTAAAGAAAGAAACATCATACACCATGCCCTCCGTGGAAACAGTTTGACAACTGTGGACTTTAAGGTCTATTCACATAATTCTTATATTCGTGAGTTCTGTTTAATGGCTATTGAGGGCCCTGTGCATCGACACTCAAATCTAAAGGGCATGTGTCCAGTTGCCCTGCCTGCATCCTGAATGCTACGTCCCTGAGGAGAAATAGGACCCCTAGTGGTCCTCTGTCTATCCAAAGGGGGTACATTTGAAAAATAATGAGACCATAGGCTTACAGCAGTGGTTCTTAAACCTCTCCTGGGGGACCCCCAGAGCTAGCACACCTGAATCAACTGGTCATCTAATCATCAATCCCTTATCTGCTTGAATCAGGTGAGCTAGTTCAGGATTAAAAACAAACTGTGAGACAGCTGGGGGTGTCCAAGGAGAGGTTTGAGAACCACTGGCTTACAGGTATAATGCATATGTAATCCCACTTAAGAGTTATGATAGAAAGCAAATTTCAGCTGGTGGTAGAGTAACTAAAAATACACCTGCTCTCCCCAAAATTGGGGTCTAAAGATTTGGCACTGCACAAAGGAAACCTCAGGCAGGACCAAGCAGGCATGAATCAGACCCACTCACATTGCCAAGACCACACCACCAAAGGGACACAAACAGACTGCAACCACCCTTAGAGAAGGCCAAGTATAGTCCACACAGTGTATTCCCATCTGACAAGCATCTGGTATGAAGTGGTATTAAGGATTAAAGCTTTCCTCAGCCGCAATGCTGGTTCAGTCAACATAGGCTGCTCAGATGAAACGGCCAAAGTAGAGAAATTCAAGCACCTTTTGTGCAACGCACATTATATATGGAACAAATATGGACCCCTCATCCCCTCTGTTTCTACATCACAAATCCACATTACAGAACAGCTCCTTTCGAGTATCCCGAGTTGTACAACATGGTCTCTGTATTGTGTGAGTTAACTGCAGCCAAAGATAGAAAGACATTTCTCCTATCAAATATAACCGTTTGAATAAATATGATACATTATGCATGAAAGATAAAGTGATTATCCAATTTTTAAAAGCCTGTATGAATATTTATAAAGATATGTTCTCTCACCACCTCTTTTTTCCAGGCCTTTTAGTTATTCTGTTTAGAGTTGCTATTATTTATTACTTTTCTACTACCAGACCTTTCATGTTTTCTCACTCTGTCTCTCTGTCTGTGGCAAAGCCAGACAGTTAATGTATAAAATACAATTCATAAATGAACACTATTAACACTTTTAATTAGATCTGAAATATAACTTTTGATCAATTATTGAAAGTGTAATTAATAGTGTTATTATGGTATGTTATTGAGAAGAGCTGTATTCTTCTGGGGCGGCAGTGGCTTAGTGGGTCAAGTAGGTTGTCTAGCAACCGGAAAGTTGGTGGTTCGATCCCTGGGTTCTCCTGACCAAGTGTTGAGATGTCCATAAGCAAGACAACTAACCCCAGCTGCTCCCGACGAGCCTTACATAGCTGACAATGCCGTCAGTGTATGAATGTGTGAATAAATGGGTGAATGTGAAAGTGTAAAGTGCTTTTGTGGCCATTGTTGGTCAGAAAAATGTGCTTAATACGGTAAATGCAGTCCATTTACCATGCAATTACTACATCAGTCATTAAAGGGACACTCCAGCCTTCTACCACCTCAAAATCCTTTTTCAGGTTGTTTTCTCAACATCCTAGTAAAAGAAAAACCTTTTCAATGTGTTCTGCACTTCCTAAGCTGTCCTCCAAAAGTTTTTAAGTTCACGGATCAGTGACGTCACTGATCCCTGGATGAAACTACAGGGGAGGAGGTCAACTGTGTACTCTGTCAGTGAATAGGCTTACTACAGTATAGTGGATGGCAGTATGTGCACCTTTTAAGAGTGAGACAAGGAAATGTTTTTGTTTTCAACCATCTCCTGCCAAGGTGCAACTGTTTGGAAAAAACTAACAAAAGACAAGTTAGATCAATGGGTGATTGGCTAACTGGCTACCTAGTCCATTGTCTGGGCTTTTCACCCATCTGGAGTGAAGGTAGCATCATTAGCTTCAATGTAGCTATCGGTGATTGTGTAAATAATTGGGGGAACGAACGTATATTTGAAAATAATCCATTGCAGATTCTGGCTAAATCTGTACCCAATGAAGCTTTGTAAGGCTTACAGCTCTGGGACGATATTGTGACCTGTAGTAAATGTTTCCAATTGCGTTGTATAATTCCTAGCTAGTAGTCAAGGTCTTTATGCTGTATTCGACTCCACCAAAGCGACTCGCAGTGCGCAGCCGCAAAGTTTGCATTAAATTCTGGACGTTGTGGTATTTCAAATAAAATCAGATACAGAAGCAACCGAACTGTACTCTCTGCTGTTTTCGAAAAGAAACGCAGGAACAGCACTGTATATGAAGTGAATTAGTCTAGGGTATCGTTTTTAATACTATATTTAATAGTTAATACTATATATAATGTTTTCTTTACTATGGAATTGTCCATTAACATTTTCAATCAAATCCTAATTTTCTAAATTTTTTAAAGGGTAACAGAAAGGTCTATATCAATGCAAATCTCTGTAGAACAAGTTGTTCTGTGTCCCAATGGGCCCTGGGGAGAAAAAGGTACACTAAGGAATACGTGCCATTTTGCATGCAGTCAAAGTCTTTAGGAGATTACTGTTTTGTAACATCTCTAATAGACATAAACAATTACTCTTTTTCACAATGCCTTGTATAGTTCACACATTTGTTTTGTTATTTCCATCAGCTGATTTATGTTCCTGATGCTGGAAAGAAACAGTTATGATGATAGAGTAACATATGAGCAGTTTTGTGGGCAATGGATAACAAACAAATGTGTTAAGAGTACTCAGAATGCTTTTTTGTGCTAATGAGAACCCTAAAGTTTAAGTTTGTTTCTCAATTCAAGTATTTAGTCATTAGTTACTTTTAAAATAATTCACATTTGAAATTTCTCAAAAAGAAAAGGAAAAACTGTTTTTGTCCTACAATCTGCGTTGGGGACAAATGCCAGTTGAGTAGGACTACAGAAAGCCAAAATGTCCTGTACGTCTCACTCCAAAATGGGCCTTTGGAGGCATCTATAATCTCTGAAATATAGAAATACATTTTTCATAACTTGGTCATTGACTTCCGTATTTGGTATACAAATTGCTATATCCAGCCTTCCTTGAACAGAGCAAAAAGGAATTTCAAAGCCTACAGTAGGTTAAACAAGCTCCCATATTTCTCATTGATTGTTCTGTTTCAGTGATGAAGCACCACCGATGCCGAATGGTGATTCAACCAAATACTCAATGATAATAACGACAGCAACAAAAATCAGGAACAACGCATATCATTATTACACTTCTTTGAGACAGTGCCGGCAGAGTTTTTATAATACACACTACACTGCCCATTACAGATAGTTTCTACAAAAGGTGCATGAGTGTCATTTACAAGTGATATAGACACCTGTTATTCCACTGAACACATGTTTAAAACTTGCCTATTGTTACAGGAAATGTCACCGAGAAGGCGTTCATTATGCTTTAACTTGCTTTTTACATGCATAAATTCTGGCAGGAAATATGCATTCAGAACAAGAGTTTATTGCCACAAAAACATGTGCTTAGAATAAGTGGCGTAAAGAGAAGAAATGAATAAAATATAATTTTAGGCTGCACCGCTTGCTCTAATTCTACAATGTGTTCTATTGCTGCTGAAATTAACTGTCAATCTCAGACACCTGTGATAATTAGTTTGCCAGGTGAGCCCAATTAAAGGAAAGCTATACTTAAGAAGGATGTTCCACATTATTAAGCAGGCCACAGGTTTCAAGCAATATGGGAAAGAAAAAGAATCTCTCTGCTGGGGAAAAGCATCAAATAGTGCAATGCCTTGGACACGGTATGAAAACATTAGATATTTCACTTGAGTGTGATCATTGTGCTGTGAAGAAATTTGTGGCTGATTCAGAGCACAGATGGGTTTGTGCAGATAAAGGCATAATGAGGAAGGTTAATGCCAGACAAATTCATCTGATTAAGAGAGCAGCTACTA
Organism: Umbra pygmaea; assembly: GCA_016801145.1. Classification (NCBI taxonomy): domain Eukaryota; kingdom Metazoa; phylum Chordata; class Actinopteri; order Esociformes; family Umbridae; genus Umbra; species Umbra pygmaea. The sequence continues at coordinate 39,428 of JACXGM010003611.1, forward strand.
AAAAGCCATTACAAATCAGCAAACAGGTATTTGAAGCTGCTGGTGCCTCTGGAGTTCCGTGAACCTCAAGGTGTAGGATCCTCCAGTGGCTTGCATTTGTGAGTGTAATCATCCCATACATGAACTGACTAAAGGCTTCTTTGTTTAATTAGCTGTGTAAAAAAGAATCGTCCAGCTCTGCGACGTGGTTGGATGAACCAAATGAGTGCCCTTTTCCATCCAGCATCTGTCGAGGGGATGTTGCCAACATAACAGGGCTGGTGGGGAAAAAATTGTACAATAACCATTAAGAGGGGATAAAATTAGGAAAAAATATAAATATTTATCGGCCCTTAAAAAGAACAATCGCACTACCACTGACAATCTCTTATTTGTCGATTCCGATATTGTGCCAACCAGTGCATCCCTAATGCATGTTCCTGATATCCTAGCTTAAAACCAAATGCTTACACTTACCTCAAAAACATAACATTTTATTTTAAATGTATGTTAGCCCTCATGCCTAACCCTGCCAATTGTACATTTTACCTAAAGCAAACCACTAAGGGTTTGGGTCTCCACAGCTACAATGGAAAGAAAATCAGCCTTAATTGCCATTTCAACCAGTTGATTATGGGTTGTAGTGAAAAATGCCAGGACATAAGCTCTCCAGGACCAAGGTTGGAGATGCCTGTCCTAGAGAGTCCCTGCCCAAAAAAACTGGGACCTATTTTTATGTTTTACTATACTTTGTGGGATATCTGGCCCACGGACGTACACATGAACATGGATCACCATACACATGGCTGAGTTGTGTAGCAATGTGTGCTGTTGGCAGATTTGTTTTGAAGTCAAGTTTTCTGTTATCATTTTGCTGCACTGCACTGAGCTGTCTTTACTATGTCTGCTATCTCTACTTGACATTGTAATTCAGCCCACACTTGATGGTTCTGTTTTCTCCTATAAAATAGAATTTGTCAATGTCATTTGTTCCCTTTTGTATTCTCATTATCTGTAATATGTGTGGCACAGTTCCCTCCATGCAAACACAGTGTATACAATTTCAGTAAAGGAAGTGGAAAATTCTTATTCCAGATTTGTTAATGTATTTTATATATTCACAAAGAAAGAAGTTACAGGTTCAGTTTCCCCCTTCACCTTTCAAAAATATAAGCAATGAATAGGGTCCCAGCTGCAATTTGCCAGCAAAAGATTTCTGAAGATGACAATGTGCATAAATCCATAGATGAAATGCGTAGGAGTCGGGTATGGCTGCAGCCTGGAGCCTCCCGTCTCATGCCCTCCCGTCTCATGCCCTCCCGTCTCATGCCCAGGCGTGTCAAACGGTAAGTTCAGACGGTCAAAAATACGAAATCGCGAATTATTTTCACATGTGAATTCATATTAAGTCACATTTAAATTTGTGAGTTTGTTGCAATCAATTGAAAATCGTTTAAATTCTTAAATTAACAAGTTTAGCCATAAATATATTTTAACCATAAGCCTTACCCAACCCCTTACTCTAACCTTAACCACTCTGAAACCTTGCTGTTAAGCCAATGTAAAATACGATTTTATTTTAACCATAAGCCTTACCCAACACCTTACTCTAACCTTAACCACTCTGAAACCTTGCTGTTAAGACCATGTAAAATACGATTTTTACAAGTATAGCCATAAATATAGTTTAACCATATATTAACCATAAGCCTTACCCAAACCCTTACCCTAACCTTAACCACTCTGAAACCTTGCTGTTAAACCCATGTAAAATG
>JACXGM010003612.1:0-41075 GCA_016801145.1 Umbra pygmaea
ACTGGTCTTCACTGGTCTCTATGGTCTCTACTGGTCTTCTCTGATATCTACTGATCTGTACTGGTCTCTACCTGTCTTTACTGATATGTACTGATCTGTACTGGTCTCTATAGCCTCTACTGGTCTTTACTGTTATGTAATGATCTATACTATAAGAAGCTAATCATGCTACTAGTGGCGGCAAGAACACTTCACACAAGTTCCCCAGAAATTGTACCAATTCTAGTTATTATTATTATTCAACTTCTTATAGCAAAAATTCGCCCCCCTACTCCTCCCAGAGCTTCAAAAATCGATACATAGAGTAATGTACCAAAACGTGCGACTCGATCCCGATCGAGTTGGAATTGTTTTGTGGAAGGTTTCGTAAAACGATTCGCAAAATAATACTGTTTTCTTGGCGAAAAAATCCCATAAGGAATGAATGGGCCACATTTTCAGTGCGCTACTGCTCCCAGAGTTTTTATGCTAAAAAATCAAGTAAGGTACCGAAACGTGCGGCTTGTTCTCCTTAACATTCCTGTCATTTCGTGAAAGATTTCGAAAAAAGGTTTTCAAAATAATAGCGTTTAAAAGAGTCCCATAGGAATGAATGGAGAAATTCTTCAAACTGACACTACTCCCACAGTTTTGACACTACATACACTGTCAGGTACCGACACGTGCGGCTCGTTCCCCTCCACATTTGTACCGTTTTGTGGAAGGTTTCATAAAACGGTTGTTCGTCTATTACCGTTTTTGTAGCGAAAAAATCGTCCCATAGGAATGAATGGACCTGCTAGAGTAGAGCTAGAGTGGAGGCAGCTCTTACCTGTCTAATCTTCAAACAATTTCTAAACTGCCGCCACTCCTACATGTTTCACTCCACATACACAAATCTTAAATCAAAACGTTCATCTATTCCTGCTGTCACTAACAATGTAAAAATCTAAGCCATACACATAATAGTTTTTACACTATGAACATTTGTTTGGAACTCACATTCTCCATAGACATTCATTGAATTGTTGTAATAGTGTTGTAATACTGTTGTACATGTTGTAATAGTGTTGTACATGTTGTAATAGTGTTGTAATAGTGTTGTACATGTTGTAATAGTGTTGTAATAGTGTTGTAATAGTGTTGTACATGTTGTAATAGTGTTGTAATAGTGATGTAATAGTGATGTACATGTTGTAATAGTGTTGTAATGGTGTTGTAAGAGTGTTTTACATGTTGTAATAGCATTGTAAAAGTGTTGTACATGTTGTAATAGTGTTGTAATAGTGTTGTACATGTTGTAATAATGTTGTAATAGTGTTGTACATGTTGTAATAGTGTTGTAATAGTGTTGTACATGTTGTAATAGTGTTGTAATAGGGTTGTAATACTGTTGTAATTGTGTTACATGTTGTAATAGTGTTGTAATAGTGTTATACATGTTGTAATAGTGTTGTACATGTTGTAATAGTGTTGTAATAGAAATTGTACCAATTCTAGTTAAGTAAATATAATTTCTTAATATCTCTATATAAAGAAACCTCATTGCTTGACTATCTACTCTGCTGTCTCAGATGACGACATATTTTATCCTACGTCAGCCACCGTAGCGTAGCTTTTGTGCTTGCAAAGGGAGGGGTAGGAAGTGAGTGACTGGCTGCTTGCAATTCACAAACCAAAACACTAGATGTCACTAAAAATTACACACTGAACCTTTAAATCAGTGGTCCTCAAACCCTTCCATGGAGGGCCTAGTGTATTCTGGTTTTTGGTCTTACCCTTTCAATTAGGGCATAATTAGGACCTAGACTGCCAGGTGAGGGGAGATCCTAACCAATTAGTGAGCTACTCCATCAGGCTTGTAAAACCTGCATACACTAGGCCCTCCATGGAAGGGTTTGAGGACCACTGCTTTAAATGGTGCCTGGGCTTAATGCGTACATTTACCCTAACCTTTCAGATGAAAAATTACATGATAAAAGAAACTTAAGACCACCAACCTTGTCAAAGATACATGAAGGTATAAAGTTCCAAATAGAATTTGGGTCAACGAGACATTTCTTTAGCCAATTAACTTTGTAAGTTTTAGTAACATCATGAAAGTATAAAACATCAAGCCCTCCCTCTGCTTTTTTGTTGGAAAGTATAGCTTTTTTAACCTATGACCTCTATTCTTCCAGATGAAACTGAAAAATATTGAGTTAACCTCTTTGCAAGTCGCATTATTCACAGATAACAATAAAGATGGGTACACAAAACGAGACAGACCTTCAGCCTTTGACATGAGAACTCTGCCAAAAAATTTGAAGATCCCTCTGCAGCCAATTATTTAGAATATATTTGGTTTTGATACAGCCATTCATCTACATTGGCAAACACTATCGCTTGACGTCACGTGTGTGTCAGCCAGGCCCGTAGACAAATACAATAACCGCCAGGCCACCGAGGCCATGCTGTAACAGCAAAGCGTGATTCACGAGTGCAAACTTGTCGTAAACGTTTATTCCAACATTATGCAATGCTTCTGACTTTGATTGGCTAACCAAAGTTGTCGTTAACATTTTAAACCAATTATCATGAAGGAATCACGGGCTCTAAACAGAACTAACCAATGACAGGACACTGACGTACCGCTCTATAAAAAATATTTGTATGACGCGTTTAGTCGATCGAATTGCAGCCGCCATCTTCTGACACAGGAAAGACGAGTGGGGTCTGCGATTCGAGATTAAAGGGAATACAGAAGAAATCGTAACGATTTGGGACATAAAAACAAATCAAATGTGTTCATGGACTGCCTCGTAATAAATGGTTATGTTTCTCATAACACTGGTTTAGTATTTGACCGATCACACATCACAAAGATGGACGACGCGGCGAGGGAAGATGCCTGCCGAGAGTATCAGTCCTCGCTTGAAGATTTGACATTCAACAGTAAACCCCATATCAACATGCTGACCATTCTGGCGGAGGAGAATCTACACTTCGCCAAGGATATCGTCGCAATAATTGAAGCACAAATCTCCAAGGTTTTTATGAATAAAGAATTTTCAATTTCAGTTAATTAAACTTCGAAGAAGAAAGGGCCTGTGTAAGCTAGCTAACGCAGTAGCAGTGAAACAGATACCAAACATGGCCGCTACATGTGATTGTTCCTAGTCGTTGTTCTTGTTGTACCGTTAGTGACGTACTGTACCTAACCTAGATTATTGTTTGTCAACAACAGTTTCGTTATTCATTTTTATTTTTCATGCTGATAAAGTTAACTAGCTGCATTAATTAAGTCAATGTCATAAACAGTCTATAGTCATTTAACGAGTCGATCTAATTTCTAGTTAATGTCTGTCTACTATGGTCCGTTACAGATCCAGTATCTAGTTAACTAATTTAGTTAACCTTGTTGGGTCAATTCAATTCGGAATGTAATTCTGGAAGGCCGATTGGGTCAGTCGACATGGAGACGTTTATTAGTAGCTAAGTAGCTGGCAAGTTAGGAATTAATGTAGTTATAGAGTTACTGAACTTGTCTCCAAAAATGGATTAACTAACGTTAATTAGCCACAATCACTCTGCCATTCTGATCGTGTTTATCTCTAACGGTGACTAACTAGGTAGTTACTTAAACAAAACAGTTTGTTTTTATTCAAAAGTTAGAATACCTAAATGTAGTTACCTAGTTACGTCTCCGGAAAACAAATGAAATTGGTATGGTGACTAAACTAAATAGATTGTATTGGCTAATTATCTAGCTATATTTATGTAATGGTCTGTAACTAACTACAGTACACCGCAAACATTTAGTTCCATGTCACACAATTGATAAGATTACACGTGGTTTAGCCAAATTATTTGCCAACGCGTGAAACTCTCCTTTCTTGTTGCGTACACAGTAGCAGCACAAACTGCATGGATAGATTGTGACCTCAGGGCTGTATTTTAAATGCATTTTCCTTTTAACTTAGCGTGGCCGAAAATAATTAACTTTGTTATATTTTTATGGTAAACCGTTGTATCCAAAGTAGCAAACTAATCAATTTTAAGTAATACACGATAAGAACAGGCAAAATAAGTAAGTTAGCTAGTTTTTGAATTTAGAAGTGTCAATAGTGTTTTTATGGTGAAAGTTCACAGGTCTCTTTTTAAATTTGGTTGATCAACCATTAGCATATTTTGATACTATCTGAATTTTGAAATGTCAATGAATGGTAAAATGTGATAATAAAAAATCTGAAATTTGCTTTTTGTCTTTTTTATTTCCCAGTGTAATTTATTGGTACAGACTGGTTATTTCCTGATTGGGGTTAAACTCAGTGTTTGATCAATTTGATCATTGTCAGTCATCATTGTTCACTTATTGCTTAAATGCAGAAAAGCAGCTTAGTTTGACTTAAGTGTTATTGAATGCGAGTTTGGGTCAAACAACTGTCATGTTGTCTCAGACGACTTAAAAAAATTAATGCACATTCATTGTTCAAGACATTCTTTACTCTTTACTCCAAGTCAAAAAATGAAACGACCATAAAATCCTGCTCTATTCTTTTCAACCTATTCTTAGTAGGTTCTCACATTTTATTGTTCTAAGGGAAATAATATTAATTTGTCAAAATGGACTTTTGAAGAGACTCACATGGTGGGATGACAAGTGACTTCAATAAAATGGTAAAGTACAAAGTGTGTTTTCTAGACCTAGAGACATGCTTTGGAGGTAATAAAAGTCTCCATTGGATGGCCAATGGTTTTTTCTTCCCTGCTGCCAATACAAGACAACATTGTTTTAACTGTTTGAAGAAAGTACATTTTTATGGATATTTAACACTTCTACAATGTTTTTGATCCAGAATGAAGATTCTTCACATTTCAGTAAATTTTTGAAGGGGAGAATGGACCTATTTTAAATGGAATAAACTAATGATTTACACCCTGTTCCAGTAAAGCATTTCACAATACTTGTCTGATGCAGATATGTTTTCTGTTTAGAAATTATATTAATGAATGACTTTGCAACTTCTACAATACTTAAGGATTTTTCATGAACCAGCCCATGGAAGGATTTTTTCAAGGTTTTTATTTTTTTTCCCCAAGATTTACAAGAACCCAGCCCCCTCACTTGATAATACGTTTTTTTTGTTGAACTAATACATAATGAAATGTTTTAACCCCTGTTGTTTTCTAAACTTGTTGAGTTTTCTATTATCCTAGGCTCCAGCTGCTGAGAAGCTTCCAGTTTTGTACTTAGTGGATTCCATAGTGAAGAATGTTGGAGGCGAATACCTTGCAGTGTTTGCTAAAAACCTAGTCACTTCATTTATATGTGTTTTTGAAAAGGTATATACTTTTTAATTTTGGGGGGGGCATTTTTAAAGAGTAATATGGACATTTTTAATGTTAGCAGACAACTCGGGTGCTTGCTTTTTACTGCATAGTTATTTCTATATTGTCCCTTGTTCACTGCAGTAATGGATTTTACACAAAAAAAATGTTTATTCCTCCTTCGGGTTGGGATTAGGGTTAGGAAGTGTAAAATATACAAGGGATTAAATGTCTTGCCAGTAACACTACTTATAATGTTCAATATTTAAAGTCAGTTTATGAAGTTTAATATGGGAAGTATATTTAGACATTCCAAGATCTTGATCACACCAGACTTCTGTGTTCTGTTAGAATGCAGGCATTTGAAGTCAGAATGTGTTTGTGATGTGCTGTGTAATCTGCAGCAGTACTTTGAGTTTAGCTGTGGTCCAAGCTATGTCTTCTGTTTGTAGGTCGATGAGAACACTAGGAAAAGTCTGTTCAAATTACGCTCCACCTGGGATGAGATCTTCCCTCTAAAGAAACTCTATGCTCTGGATGTGCGTGTCAACTCTCTTGACCCGGCCTGGCCCATTAAACCACTACCACCCACTGTGAATGCCAGCATTCATGTCAACCCTAGGTTTTTAAAACATGTAAGTAAACTGAGTCTTGGTATATGATGGGAATGGAGAATCTGTTCATTTAAAGAAAAGAACAATGAATCGTTTAAGTTTGGCTGTGTATTGCACCTGCACCCCTTTACAATGACACAGTTGCAAACATCTTGACCCTACTCAACATTCCAGAGGGTCGCTAGACTTAAATAGTCTGTGAGTAAGGTATCAAACTTTTTTATAAACAAACAAAAAAGAATACATTTTTCAGTTTTGTATAATATTTATTGGACTTGTATATCCCTCAAGTCAATCTATGTATGCACTCCACTAGATGGCTTGAGTTCTTACCATCCCTGTTTTTCCGTTGAAGCCTGAGGAGGTGACTTCGCCTAGAGCCCTGTCTCCTGCACCCATGGTCTCCATCCCTGCTCCCCTGCCTATGGCAGTCCCTAGCATCAGTGAGAAGAGCATCACCCAGGAGCAGGTGATCAGGCAGCAGCTGCTCGCCAAGCAGAAACAGCTACTGGAACTACAGCAGAAGAAGATTGAACTGGAACTGGAGCAAACCAAAGCACAGCTGGTGAGATGCACTGTTGAAATTATCACTTTGTCATACTATCACTTTGTCAGACTATTACAAAGCATTATATTAAATTGTTTCTATGAAGCTGTAAAACTGATTCTAGTTATGTTTTTGAAATATCTACTCTTATTAAACTTCAAGTTGTTTTTCTCAGTCCTGCCCCTCTTTTATATTTCAGGCTGCAAATGTGGTTCTTTCAACTTCACCCATAGTGCCAAAGGCCCCACCACCTGCCCCTGTCATCAAACCCTGTATTCTTCCAGTGTCTGAACCCAAACCCCCTACCAGGGATCCCCGCCTTAACCGTGTGAGCCAAGGGGCCCCCCAGGCCAAAGAATCAACCAACAGTAAGAAAGACTGCCATAGTATGGGAGCACCAGGACACACACCTGAGAAACATTTGGCAGAAAGACCCAGCAGGCTAGAGAAGACCAGGCCACCAAAGAAGGACCTAGAGATAAAAGCTAAGTCTAATTCGCTTTCTCCCATGCCTAAAGTTCTGGGGAAGAGCAAGCACTACGAAGCTGAGAATGTGAAAACTTCTGCGGACACAGCTGCCAAGAAAGATCCTAGGCTTAAGAAACATCCCCATGACAAGGCTGACCCAAAAGATGAGGATGTCAAGGAGAAGAAGAAATGCACCGATAGGAAAGAAAGAGATGATGTAGCAATGAAAGTGTCTAGCAGGGGAAAGATGGCCAATGGCCAGGTAAGCAAACCAGAGTGGGAAAAAGCAGAAGTTGGAGAGAAAGCTGAAAACCAAATTAGAGGGAATGCCAGGACAAATGCCAGGAAACGGTCCCGTTCTCGCTCTCGTTCGCCCATGTTGACCCTGCACTCACCTAAGAGGAAGACTGAGAGGAGGTCCCCTAAAAGGAGGGCCAGAAGCATCTCCCCTTCTCCGCCTTCACACAAACCTGGGAAAGGAGGCCGGCAGTCTGGAGGCAAACATTCCTCTCACCCTGATGACTTTGCCCAGCATGGGACTGCCAGAGAGGAAAGGGTGACACCGAAAAAGAGCTTGTCTGAGCCCAGGAAGCCCAAGAGATTGGCTGAGGAAAGGCCGGCAGAGGCTAGGGAAACTCATTCCTCCACACGTACCCCCTCAGAAGGTAAAGAGACTAAGGAGAACAAGCGCTGGAGGAGTGGATGGGAAGAGAACAAACAGTGAGTAGACTGGTATTTCCTTTTTAGTGTAGTGTTTCCAAAATTATATACTGCATTCACAATATTGTGATGTCTTTGGGATTAAAGTCTAATTGGGTTTAGTAATAGTGTACATGGTCAGGAAAGTGGGTCCATTTAGGAGGCAAACCTCTTTTGGATTACTTTATTACTATGTTCTCACCGTCTACCGCCAGCAGCATAGCACCCTGTATTCCACTGTTGGTTTGCATCTAAAGCTAAGCAGGGTCGAGCCTCATTTGTCTCTGGAAGGGACACCAGTGCTGCTAGAAGTGGTGTTGGAGGGCCAGTAAGGGCACTCTTCCCTCTGGTCTAATCTGCATTCCCAATGCCCCAGGGCAGCAATGGGGACATCTGTAGGGTGTCATCTAAATGGATGTCCTGACTGTGTCATTGAAACTCCAATTACACTTACAGTACGAGTAGGGGTGTTAACCCTTGTGTCATGGCCAAATTCCCAACCAGGCCTCACTTCAATCATGGCCCTCCTTCCTAATTCCTAAACTACTCACCTCTCCACCTTATTGCTGATGTGTGGTGAGCATTCTGGTGCAAAATGGCTGCCATGCATCACCCAAGTGGGTGCTACACATTGGTGGTGGATGAGGTGGGCTTTTCCCCTCACTGTGTAAGGTGCTTTCGATTCCTTGAAAAGCGCTATACAAGTTGAATTAATTACCGTCAGGGTTGTTATCCTAGCCAAATTAATTTGTTATCCTTATCTGACATACACAGTCAGACCTTCACTTCTTGTAATCTGTTGGTGGATAGAATGTTTTTCTAATCGGGGTCCGGGTGATTTGATGTCTTTCTGCTTTATATCTTCATGTCATTGTATTGTACTTAGGAGATGGACGGAACTATGTGACTCCTGTCCAAGATGCAGATTAATGCTATTCCTTGGACTAGGAAGTGTATTCAATGAAGAATGTGTTCTGGAATCCACACACGTTCAAATAAACTAACATATTCCATCATTCACTCAGTTTGAAATCATCAGAGGAGGCTTATGGGAAAGGGGCGTGTCCTCCAAGACGGCCATCGTACTCCAGCAGCCAGAGACCCACAACACCCCGTACCCCCAAACAACACCGCCTCAGTGTTGATGCAAATCTGCAGATCCCTGAGGCGCTTCACTCAGCCAGCAAGAGAGACCTGCTAAAAAAAGTAAACCTCGAACTACCATCTCTTTTAGCAACCAGCCTACAAAAGCTGTTGGACTTGCATGTATTTACTGATAAAACAAAATTGGAAAAAGCAGTTCAAATTTGGTATGTTACTGATGCCATGTGGTGGGCTTGCCGGTAGGTTTAAGCGATAGGGTGGTTGTCATCTCTCGACTCTTCGAGGACAACCATATCACTATGTCGAAAAGCCCCAATGTTTTTTTTAAATTTGACTTGCAGTGCCTTATCTGGCAGTGCCTTATCTGGCAGTGCCCTCAGTGAGCTAGCGAAAATGACAAACATCCTAATATAGTGTTGTCCTATTTGCTATAGGCCATAGCCTTAACTTCCAAAAAGGATGTGGTAGGCTAGTGAAATAATGCAACAGAACATGAATTGTAGAATAAGCTGAGTGCACCAAGCAGCATAAAATTGGCAATACATTATTTAAAAAAATGTATATACACACCCACAAATAGATATAGATATACATGATAAAATAATTGATATATCATGTTGCACAGCTGATGTAAATTTACCAGTTCAAAATTACGTGGGCAATAATAAACTGGTTGCCTTTCGTGCATTTTCTACACCTAAAAAAGGTGACCTTCGCTATAGGCACAAGTAATATGATGGTTAAAAAGATCCCTGCATATTCTGTATCATCCAATAGGCCAGTAAGCGTCTGGAGAATGGAGAGATCAGCAAAGACGACTTCCTGAATGTGGCTCACCAGATCAAGCAGTTGTTCCAGTACCAGGAAGAGAAGCAGCGAGGTGGAGACTCCTGGGAGGGCTCCATTGAAGATGGACGCGGCCATGCTCACCAACTTAAACTAACTAGGAAGAAGCCCCTACTGGCCACACCACCAGGGGGAACAGCCCCAGGAGCGGAATTGTCAGACGCAGAGCTCACCTATTACGAACACAAATCAAAGCTGAGGAGGACACGAGTGATGCTACGGCAGCAGGGCCAGGAAGGGGAGGCTTGGGATGGAGAGGACAGCCAGGATGAGGGAGAAGCTGGGCAAGAGGTACCATCAGAGTGCCCTGGGGGGAGCAGTGCTGGAGGGAGCAGGGCGAGCACTGCACTCCCTTCAGTTTTGAAGTTCACCAGGGCGTCTAAAGATGGAGAGGATGAGCAACCTACATCGACAGCCATCATTCAGGAGTATAGCCATGGGAACGAGTTCCCCAGGCTCAAGTCTATGCCGGGCCTCCGCTTCCGGAGAAGGCAAGATCCCAGGGAGTCTAGCGCCACTGACAGACTTAAAGGCAAGTGGACAAAACACAGACAAAATATATATATATATCAATTTGACTAATGTCATTTGTAGTTCATTTTCTCATTTGTATATTTTTTTCAGCTGGTGAACGAGAGCGAAACTCCCCGCTTAGTGAGCGGCTGCCCAATCACAGATCACCTTACGGCGATAGAGAGGAGCCGAAGAGCGGCTACGATGCCCCTCCCAGGCGTTACGCTGCAGGACCACCGCTGTCTGAAGACAGCTCTCCCCATACATACGGCCGTTACGATGACCGCAAACCTCCTGGCGGCCCTGCACTCCGGAAGTCCACCAACCCGACTCTTGATGGCCCTATTAGGAAGTCCCCTGTCCCATTACCAGTACCTGCCTACGAGCGGGAGCGCTTGTCCCCATTACAGCAGATGGATGCTGCGGAAATGAGCCCCATACCACGTTTTGAGAGCCCAAACAGCGAACATTCCGATGATGGGCCCCTGGCCCCCGTGGAGGTCCCACCTCCCCCCAGACCCCATCACCCAGGAGGACCTCCCCGGGGACCCCCCCTCGCCTCCATACACAACAAACACAAGGACTCCCCAGGACACACCCCTCCTCATGCCCCAGACGGACACCAGAGATACGACAGTGGTCCAAAAGGAGTACCTCCCTCAACGCGCTATGAGGTCCTTCACACGGGACCCCAGTCTGGGTACGAAGGGCCTGGTCACGTTGTCAAGCCCAGCAGGCCACACCATGGTGGACGTTACGAGGGTGGACAGGGGCCCGGGCGGTACGATGGACCTGGGGGCCCCTCCCACGGCCCCTCAAGGTATGACGAGCCTCAACCTCAAGGCCCCAATCGCTTTGATGGCCCTTTACATAAAGGACCAGAAAGGTTTGATGGACCAGGGAGATTCGATGGACCCTCTGTACCTCATGGACCAATGAGAGGAGGGGATCCACAAAGCATTGGAGGAAGGTTTGAAGGAGTCCCAAATTCCCAACAGCAAGGTGGGCCAGCTGGGCGATATGATGGTCTGATTGGCCAGCCACTGCCTGGGAGGTTTGATGGACAGGGGCCTGGGCCATTGCGTTTTGATGGCCCAATGCAGTCCAACCACTTTGACGGGCTAATGAACTTCAACAACTCCCATATGCAGCCTGGTCCTGGAAGGTTTGAGGGACCACTGAGGTTTCAGCCAAGTCCTATGCGATTTGACGGTCCTCCAAACCAGCCAGGTCCTATGCGTTTTGATGGCCCAGTAAACCCCTCTGTCTCATTGGGCCAGCCCGGACACATGCGTTTTGACCCCCTGCCCCCTCAGGGCATGCCCCAACGCTTTGACTGCCCCCCCAGCCAGCATGGCCCCTCTTTGTTTCATGGGCCTCCACAGGGCATGCCCCAACGCTTTGACTGCCCAGCCAGCAAGCAGGGCCCCCACAGATACCTTGCCCCTCCCAATCCCCAGCCCCCCCTGAGACCACTAGGCTCAGCCATGTATGATCCAACCAACACTGGAGGACCCCAGCAACAGGCTAGCTTCAACCAGCCAATGAACACTAACTTTCAGCCATTCCCTGGGCAACAGAACGCGGTGGTTCAACAGGGTGTTGTTAACTTCCCGGTGCCTCCCGCCCCTGGGTCACAGCCTGGTTTCAACAATTCCTACGTCAGACCTCCGTTTTCTCACAACACAGTGCCTTTCAACCATCCTGGTAAGATTATTTCCTGTATTTCACAAGGACTTTTTCAGTGTATTATTGTAACATCCTAAATGGAGCTAGCACATCTAGGTTATTGCGTCTGATATCCGTTAGAATGTTAGATGTGACTGTAACTGACTGGGAAACCGAAGTTTTCCCAAACTTGCGATCTTAGAGGTTGGCGGTTCCTCTAACTCTTGTGGGTCGCCACCACTCGCCATACTCTTTTTATTTTTGTGCTGCTATCTTTGACTCACTCACCGGACCATCGACCTGACAAAAAACTGCATACATAGGTGGAGCTTGGCTACTTAGCTTCAGAGCTAAGGCGGGGCTACAGATTAGGTGTTCACAAACAACCTGCGTATCTAAAGGTAGTTCCGTGTTATGTTAATTTGCAAGCAAGTTAAATTTATTTTTATACTGTGTATTCTCCGTGTAAATTCATGCACCAAACCATGACGCCCGTACCATTTTGGTTCAATACGAAAACATCTACCATTCCACCCCTAAAGAGTATTGTTGGCAAACCCCTTATGTTCATGTCATCAACAATCCACTTAATTACAGCTGCTTCGAGTAGCGTGTCGCTGTTGGCAGTTCTCAACCTTAAAATGACAGTTTCTGAATGTTAAGCAGCAGAATTAACCAAATATAGCAAAATCTGGTTTATGTAATTCCATTTTAGGCCTGTTTTAATAAAGAAATCCTGATGGATTTGATTCACTTTGTTTTGTCAGAAATTCTGACTGTGCCCTGTTGAAGTTCATCTATTGATCTTTTGAAGTGTTATTTGTTTGTGTATTGACCTATCACTCTCCCATTCCAGCTCCCAACTTCCCACCACCAGAGAGTCACTTTGGTCAGGTAGATGTGAACGACCTGCTCTCCAAGCTGATCTCCACCGGTATCATATCTAGTGGAGGCATCAAACCAACTCCGAGTACCGACACTGTGGCAGCACCAAGCAGTACTGAGTCAGACACAACCCCACCAGCTCCTCTTATAGAAGAGGAGGAAGAGGAAGAGCAGGAGGAAGACGAGAACCTCCCAGACCTCACTGGATTTGCCATCGACGACATGAAACTGTAAGTTCACTAATGCATTATGCATTCAGTCTTAATTGAGAGGAATGGGGAATATGAAGTTAAATGTTTCATAAAATTTAAAGGGCAGCTTGTTGTGTGATTTCCTAAAAGTTTCTCTCATACCAGAAAGGTTTTGGAGACTCCTGCAAGGATGTTATGCACTAACTAATTGTGCTCCTAAATTAGTTTCAAATTAAACTGCCAGTGTAATGACTTGTCACTACTTTTGTTGCTTTCATTTACTGCAGAAACACAAAATGGTCACATGGTGATTTCCAATTTTATTTTAACTCCCAGATGGGAATCCGAGGTTGAGATACATGTTTTCCGAAGCACGTCAGATTTTGTTTTGTTTGTTTTTATCACTCTGCTTACTCAACCAAGGAAGTCTACCGGATCCTTGAATCCGTGCTAGAAGAAAGCGATCTCTTGCCTTATGTCATCTCAAGCTTACAGGTCAATCCACTAAAGTAGGGTGCAATGAGGCAACTTGATTAGTGACCCAAAAAAACTTAGTCTTTGCCAATTGCACTGCGATCCATGGTAATTCCGTGCCATGGTAATCCCGGGCCAATCTGTAAGCAGAATTTAAACCCTCTTCTCCCAATGGAAACGCTTACGTATCGTTACGTTAAACATGTCAGGCTTTATGGCAATTTAAATGAGTTTGAATTTTAACAGCCTTGGTTTTTGTATGGAAATACTGTGAATATTTACCACTGGTACTGTTTGTCTCCCCAGACGCTATGACAGCGTGGTGACTAAGCTGTACACGGGGATCCAGTGTTACTCGTGCGGCATGCGCTTCACTGCCTCTCAGACGGATGTCTATGCTGACCATTTAGACTGGCACTACCGGCAGAACCGCTCAGAGAAGGATGTCAGCAAGAAAGTCACACACCGCCGGTGGTATTACAGCCTCATGGTAAGACACTGGCCTTGTTTTCTGGCCACAGCTAGATGTATGAGCTATCATATTTTTTTTCTAATTAATTTCTAACCCAGGGTTCTCCCTTAAAAGGTCTTAAATTCTGATCGTTGAATTTAAGGCCTTAAAACGTCTTAAAAATGTTGAGATTTTCAACCGGTCTTCAATTTAATTTAGTCAGGTCTTAAATGGTTTTACCCTTGTTCATTTCCAGAAAGAATCGCAGAAAGAACATATTGAGTCGTAGCCTACAAAGCGGAGTCATGAATATTGTCAATGTTAATTAGGAACAAAAGTACATTTTGCGTTGCACACTGACATTTTAAGGTGCAACAGTAACAAAATAAGCAGAAAGCTGCCCTTAGAACGTTGATTCGGTGTGTTGTAGTTCTTTCTGGGGATATTGATGTTGGTACATACGTGGCGATAAAACTATAAATCATGTGATAAATGCAATACCTGCCCGTGAAATACATCTGCGTCTCCTCAGAGTTTGTAAAAATTTTGGCTGGGCCTATGTGTGGAATATTGGAAAGTGTACTTTTAACAAGACATGGCTAGAGCCCAGTGATTTCCGCTGTGGTTACAATTGCGGTACACAGCTCCAGGTACGAAGCTGGAGTCACACCAGAGCAGAGAAACACAAGCTAGCCGCAAAATGTCTTCAGCAGACTTGACCAATTAGCCAGTTTTGTGCCTCACCCCTGCCGTTGTCCATCCTTCACTCACTCACATCAGATCATCCATCTTAGATATATACTCTAATTATCCTTAGGTAAGTATCCTGTACGGGCGTGTGTGATCTGCTGCATTCAGTCGTTTGTTTGATCTGCTGGTCGTGATTCTACTGCAGACTTAATTATGCACAGTCTATCATGCGAACATAAAAATGCTGCAAAATAGAAAATAACATGCATTTAGAAGTGTTCCTTTACTTAATGAAAATAAATAACTTATTTGCAAATGTAATTAAAAGACATTGCTTTCTAATCAAATCCAAACATTCATGAAGTATTGCGCTGGTCACCCTCAAAGTCAGACAACGCATTCCAACACAAAGAGACTGCGCAACTCTCGCTCCCGACATCCAAAAACAGGTCAGTGCGCAGCAAAGTGAGAAAATTTAGTTTCTTCTTCACTAACATGATACACGGTCAACATCAACCCTTCATCCAAGAGTTGCCAAACATAGCAGAGAATGGGAACCAACCACTGAGGTATTCACAGTATACTGCTTAACTACTCAAGCCACCATATAAGTTAACATTAGCCTATTAAGACAAAAACAATCTTCCTGCTTACTATTGGTAGTCTGCCAAATATCAGGAATAGTCTTATTTTTAATAAGTATTGTTTATTGATGATTCTCTGTTTGCCCTCACAAAAACTCAATTAGCAATGAATGTAATGTGTTATATGAATATGCAATTTGGAACCGATTCAGAGCATTGGTGAAAAATCATATAGCTTGCTATCCCTTTTGTTAACTTTAGCAGATGATAAAGCTATTTTGTCTAATTCTAATTATCACTCATCAACATATGGGGAATTTGTAATAATATCACATCGGATAGTAGGCTGTAGTACTAAATGTTATAGTAATGTTATTTTATTTCTCAACATTTGTATAAATTTGCTGCTGGGTCATTTTAGGGCTAGTGTAGATGTGCACAGTTTTAGAGAACCACTTTCTGGCTCATAGCCTACTTATGCACTATCCTTTATAAACCAGAGTTTTTGCAACAATTTTGTTAAAGTTGTATTATTAGATAATCCATGTCCTGGGTCCTAAATATGTTTTGATTGATCACAAATTAGATTGTTTAGTAATACTACAAGCTAGAATACATAGTCCTCTGCCAGTGTGCATAATTACAGTGCCTTGCGAAGGTATTCGGCCCCCTTGAACATTTCGACCTTTTGCCACATTTCATTTATTTTATTGAAATATCCAATAAATTTTGTTCCACTTCATGGTTGTGTCCCACTTGTTGTTGATTCTTCCAAAAAAAATTACAGTTTCATATCTTTATGTTTGAAGCCTGAAATGTTAAAGTCTTAAAGTCTTAAATTTTATGTCATCAAACCTGCAAACACCCTGTAACCTGGCTTGCTCGCCATTTCTCTTTTTCTCCCTTCAGGACTGGATTGAGTTTGAGGAGATAGCGGACCTGGAGGAGAGGGCCAAGAGCCTGTTTTTTGAGAAGGTGAATGAGGAGGTGGTGCAGAAGACTCAAGAGGCAGCCAAGGAGAAGGAGTTCCAGAGTGTTAAAGCAGCTGCAGATGTCGTAGATGAGGTGTGTGTGTGTGTGTTACAAGGCATACTCTTCAGTGCTAAACTATGTCTGTTTTTCTTTGTGTTGAACTGATGGTGTCCCAGAGTCTGCTTACTCATATAGTTAGAGATTGAATGTCCTCTATTGGCATGCATGCTTTTCTGTTGATGTTGTCTATATTTTATGGAGGGAAAGCTAGTCCAGTGCTTTGTATTTGGTACTGGGAAGGCCCCCAACTTCTCATACTATCCTAAAACCCTGGCATGTTGTTGCTGCTGTAAGCTGTTATTGAAGTCCATGTTTGTTATTGTTTTTTCTTGTGTGTGTAGACATGTGTGATCTGCCAGGAGCAGTTTGAAATGTACTGGGAGGAGGATGAAGAGGAGTGGCACCTTCGGGATGCCATCAGATTTGACGAGAAGGTGAGTGTCACAGCTTAGAGCTTTTATATATAGTTATTAGTGTGTGTTTGTGTATATGTATGGTAACAATTTTAAAGAGTACATGACAAACAATAGAGTAATTTACATGAACTAATGGTGAACGAAGACAAACCATTCATGATTACTATTTTTTACGTCCATGTTAGTATTTGCAATTTAACTTCAAAATAACTGTAAACTACCAGGCATGTGAGCAAAACTGTAAATACAACAGACACTCACTTAAGGAGTTGCTAAATACATTATATTGCTTAAAGTATGTGGATACTCCTAATGGTGGATAATGATCTGAGGCAGTTTTTCAGGCTTTGGGCTAGGTCCCTTTATTCCAGTAAAGGATCCTCTTAATGCTACAGGATAAAAAGCCATTGTAGACAATTAAGTGCTTCCAACTTTCTGGCAACAGTTTGAGGAAGGCCAGTTCCTGTTTTAGCATGACTGTGCTACTGTGCACAACGTGGGGTCCATAAAGACATCATTTGATGATTTTTGTGTCGAGGAACTTGATTGGCTTGTGCAGAGCCCTGACTTCATCCCAAAATATGTTCAATAGCATTGAATTCGAACAGCAATTGCAAGCTAGGCCTTGTCCAACTTCAGGGCCTAACCTCTCAAATGCTCTTTTGGTGGACTGGGCAAAAGTTCCTGCAGATACACTGCAAAATTTTGTGGAAAAACTTCCTAGAGCAGTGGTGGCTGTTATAGCTATATATTGTTTTTTGATGTCCAACCTCCTCTGGATGTGATGGTCAGGTGTTCACATCATTTTGGCTATATAGTGTATCTTGTCCTGGGAATGAATTTTTCAACGCTTCACACTGTTAGGATACATTCCACACATTGCTGCATGTATTAAAATGGTACTTAATATTGTGTGCTAATGACACAACTTGCATATAAAAAAAACTTCATGTACAATTTTTTATGTCCCAAAATGGCATCTAAATGACTTAAACCCTTGTTTGACCACCCATGGAAATAAATGTTTCACTTGAGAAAGGGAGTGGTTATTCTTGCAATTCTGTTTTTTCTTACAGAAAGAGTGCCCTGTGTGCATTTGTTTACATTAAAACAGAAGTATAATGTCTGTTTTTATTAACTGAATTATAATATCTATACATGTGTGCTCTTCTCTAGCCAACAGCCAATATCCATTCTCTAAAAAGTAAAAATTAAGAAATTGTATTTGTCTGTTAACTATTCATGTACCCTTATTGGAAAGCTTTTTGAATGTGGATATACTAAGTTTAATGCTCTGTACTCATTATTTTCCCACAGACCTATCACCCCTCGTGTTTTGAAGATTACAAAAATGTAAGTATGTAAGCCTAGATGTATGATCTGCGGATTGTTTTCTATCTGTCTGGTTCTTTAACTGTTCAATTGTTATCTTTCATCCATCAATATCCCCTGCCCCAGACATCTTCATTCCTTGATGTCACCCCATCCCCCAACAAGCTGCTGATGGAGAACCCTCTGAATGCTTTTATAAAACATGAGGAAGATGACCCTGATGTTACTTCCAGCTGTGCTGCTGTTAAAAAGGAAGTAGAGGCTTTGTCACTAATGGAGGTGGCTGATGATGATCAAATTGTGAAGGAGGTTCAGGTGAAAACGGAAGGAGAAACGCAATCGAGTGCAATTTCCTGAAAAACAAACCATGCTGCTTTTCTGTCTTTTCCTCCACTCCTATTTTACAGGCTGCTGTCAGCCAGCGCTCTATTCCTCCCTTTGTTTTGTAAGGAAGAGATATTTTTATATTTGACCACCTCTGAGGCAGGGCCCTCAGCCATGACTTTGAATACATTTTTGTATTTGTACTCTACCTGTGAATTTCAGGTTTGTGTTTTTGTGGAATGAATGACGGAATGATGAATGCCTGAACTGAAAATTGTACCTGGAAAAAATATGTACTTTTGAGGAAAAGATGTATGTAAAAGAATTAATTTATAAATAAAGCTATTTTCTGTATTCTTTGTGGCTATATTGAAAAGCGGGGTATGATTTAAGAATTCAGGAAGATTGGTTTGTATTTGCCATTTTTTCCCGAAAGAAATAAAGTGTGTGTATGTATATATATTTACATTTCAGTTGCAATTGAGACAAGGAATTGAGTGAATTTACCATTTGTTGATTTATAATTAATTAGTTTTCAGAATTAGCGTCAGTGGAAAATGGCTTTGGAAAGCATTTTGGTTTATTTAAGTAGTTGAAATGAATTTATCAATGGCTAATGTTTACAAAGGTAAGGAGAAATAATATTGTCTCAAGTTTGTACATCTGACACAACATTGCTACCATCTAACATTTCTACATGGTACTCTTTCTGCTTTCTCATTGCATTATGTTTAAATAATGGTTTATTTGCAGATGGGGGGGGGGGATAGTTTTGCGTAGTTAAAAGAGTAAATATTAAATAAAAAAATCTGACCATTTGCGTTTGTGTGAACAGTGATTGGTGTGTCCTCTGTATCGCTTCTACCCAGTACCCTTAACCCTTTACAAAGTTTGCGTTATAAAGTTTGCGTCTCTTTTGCTTAAATCTAAATAAAGTTCTTCAGAAACAAATTATTTTGGCTTGTCTCATTTTCATTGTATGCATGTCTAATATACACTGGCAACAGACAATGAGTTCTCTGTGCTTTACCAGACTAAAGAAGGGCTTAAAGAGCTCCTGACTAGTAGCAGTAGTTGTTCCAAATAAGATTTCTAATTCAACAATGAATTTGAAGGTTGAAATATGTATTATATTTCAACCACAGAACTTATATTCAACACAAACATGCCTAGACTACAAAAACGGCAACAATATAGTCAATTTGGCAATTGCTGGTGTATTTCTTGACCCAAACTGTTTTTATTGGGTTGATATTCTCATCTATTGTATTAAAACAGTCACAGGTGGTGGCCTCTCTCCCTATCATATACTACAGTACTTGTCCTTGGTCAAACAGTAGAATACTAGCAATGGTCCAAACGTTTGAAAGAACTGTATTTCCACAAGTGGAAAAAAAAGTACCAATGGAAGTGACTTAAGCTAAATATTTAATATTATAGAAACAGGTCTAAAATGCAGTTTTTCAAATGACCATTGGGTAATTCATCACTTCTGTTGTAGTAATTAATTTGTTGCTTGACACTATTTACCCATGGCAACTTACTCCGCATTGGTCATGTCTGCATCAGGATCTATGCTCACAAAGCATTGCATTTCATGTTCCTTGTGTTTCTGTAAGACTAGGTCAAACCTCCACGTGATGTATTCTCAGACCAGAGGTTCAATACAATATACTGCTTTGACTTTTGAAACTTAGTCGAACTCCTGTTTGTATTGACAATCCATGTTTGTAAATACTGTAAAGGACTTGGGTTTTTACATTTAAATATTCACTCACCAGCCACTTCACTAGGTACACCTGTTCAACTGCTCCTTAATGCAAATATCTAATCAGCCATCACATGCAGCAAGTCAACGCATTTAGGCATGTAGACATGGTCAAGACGATCTGTTGAATATCAAAGCAAGCATCAGAATGGGGAAGAAAGGTGATTGAAGTGACTTTGAACATGGCATGGCTGTTGGTGTCAGACAGGCTGGTATTTCGGAAAGTAGCCTACTGATCTACTGGGATGTTACTTCACAAGCATGTATAGGGTTTACAGAGAATGTTCTGAGACAAAATATCCAGTGAGTGTCAAAAATGCCTTGTTGATGGCAGAGGTCAGAAGAGAATGGCCAGACTGGGTCAAGCTGATAGAAAGGCAACAGTAACTCAAATAACCACTTGTTACAACCAAGGTATGCAGAAGAGCATCTCTGAACATACATGTCAAATGTAAGCAGATGGGCTACAGCAGCAGAAGACCACACCAGGTACCACTCCTGTCAGCGAAAAACAAGAAAGTGAGTTTACAATTTGCACGGGCCCACTAAAATTAAACAATAAAAGATTGGATTTTTTTTTCTTTTCGAGACTCGATTTCTGCTGTGACAGTCAGATGGTAGGTTCAGATTTTGGCATAAACAATGTGAAAGCATCAATCCATCCTACCTTGTATCAGCGTTTCAGGCTGGTGGTGGTGTAAATGGTGTGGGGGATTTTTTCTTGGCACACTTTGGATCACTTACTATTTCTGTATCGTTTGAATGCCACATCCTACCTGAGTATTGTTCCCTTCACAGTGTACTCATCCATTGGTTACTACCAACAGAATAACACACCCTATCACAAAGCTCACAACATCTCAAACTGGTTTCTTAAACCAGTGGTTCTCAAACCTCTCCTCGGGGACCCCCAGGCCCAGACGTGGCACAGTTTAGCTGTAGCCCTTAACCATCAGATCAGATTCACTAATAAACATGTTGATTAGTAGATAAGTTGAACCAGTTGTGCCAGCTCAAGGGTAGTTCAAATACATGGACTGGCTGGGGGTCCCCGAGGAGAGGTTTGAGGACCACTGTCTTAAACACGTCAATGAGTTTACTGTACTCAAATGGCCTCCACAGTAACCAGATCTCAATCCAATCGAACAAGTTTAGGATGTGGTGGAATGGGAGATTCGCATCATGGATGTGGAGCCGACAAATCTACAGCAACTGCATTGTAAGAGCCACAATGATAGGATATGAATGACGTAATTTTTGTCAGTTAAATGTTTAGAATGAGAGCTGATTAAGGCTCATATCATAAGCATATAGTTTTTCTACCGTATGATAACATGTAATGTAAACTTTCGGTCATTAAAAGTTGGAAAACGATTTACATTGATTGTCATTCGCGTAAAGCTGAAGTTACTGTGCCTACAGCTCATTAATGGCATATTTAGACATCCAGAGGAATGCTGTTATATTTGTAGAAAAACTGCTGCAAAGTTTTAACAAGAACGAACGTTGTTGGATACTAAACGACAGCTAACGCAACTGTTGCATCTCGATGAAGAAGTTCTCAACGCAAAGTTTTGTTATGAAAGTAAAGACAGAAAGAAAACTTCGGAAATGATAAAGGAAGACTGAGAACTTTTTGAATGAAATAACTTACCAGACGTTGTGAAGTGAATAACGATAGATGAAACTGAAAGATGCTAGTTAGTGGATTCCTATGCGTGAAATACGACAACTGTCAATTAGCAATAAAGCCAATGAAGTCTCTCCGTGTTTCAGAAGTTGTATGCACTTTTAGGATGATTAAAGTGAAAATACCATAAAATCAATGGCATGCAATTTACGCATAACATGCTGATATTATGGCTGAAAGTCAGGATACATTTGACGCTGTGGAAAGAAAATCTAAAAGAATGAGCAAACTAACGGTAGCATTGGAGGATAAGCTGCATAGGCTTATTAGAACCAGGAGGGAGTGCTTACTCGGATAACTGGTAGGAAAGTTGGAAGAGTGTTAACAATGTGCAAAAGGTCCAAGCGTGTATGCACAATGAGTTTCCCATTCTTGTTATGGAGTTTGAAGAACTCAATAAACAAGTAGAACATATTCTGCCTGAGGATGAAAAGGCTGTAGATCTACACAATTGGTTTAAACCTAAAATGTTGTCTATTAGACTGTTCACAGAAGAAACTAAAAAGTGGATAGAGTCTTTGAGTGACAGCAAAACAAACATTATAGATAATAGAGCAATAAAGGAAGAAGTTAACAGTGTTCTCATTGATGGTGTTGATGGTGTGAGCCCTGTAGATAGTGCATCCCAAGTGTCAGTTAATAAATTCAAAACAGCAAGAAAAGAGGGTTTCATTGTTGGATGTTCATCTGTTATGTCTGACAGATCATCCGTTTGTGTTAATGAAGAAGCAAAGTTAGCTGGGTTATTAAAACGTGCCGCAGCTTTACAGCAGAAACAGGAGCTTGAAATGGAAGAGGCAAGTATTAAGGCCAAGCTGGAAAGACTTGCTTTGGAGGCAGCTATTGCAGGAAAGAGAGCACAAGTAAGTGTTGAAAGAGTATGACAAATCAGAAGATGGCATGAACAGTTATGTCTGCTCACATTTGGCATGTGAAGTCTGGGAGAAGAAAGAGGATCAGCGTTATCATCCGCCCACAAATATGCCTCTATTTCAGATTTCACCCAAGAAACCACAATTTGTAGAGCCACAAGTTGTAAGGCCAAAGCACACAGACAGCAATGTCAAGCAGCGGTGTGAAAGAAGCAGTGAAGACATTCTTCAAGTAATGCAAAGGCAAAATATGATCACAGAGATGCTCATTATTCAACAGAAACAGGCTCAGCTGCCAGTTAAAGAAATAGCAGTGTTTAAGGGTGATTCACTTACCTACAGATCGTTTATCAGAGCTTTCAAACAAGTCATTGAACAGAGAACTGATAATGATTCAGAAAAGTTGTACTACTTGCAACAATACACTCCAGGAGAACCACAGGAACTTGTGCGTAGTTGTGAATATATGTCACTGAACAGAGGATTCACAGAAGCAAAAAGGCTGCTTAAGAAGCACTATGGAGATGAGTTAACAATAGCTAGCGCATATATTGACAAAGTTAATAAATAAAGTGGCCACAGATAAAATCTGAAGACGCAAAGGCGTTGAGCGCCTATGCTTTATTTTTGACGGGTTGTTGTAACACAATGGAAGATGTGGAATATATGGAGGAGATGGATAATCCTACCAACATGAGAATAGTGGTATCCAAACTACCATACAAAATGAGGGAAAGATGGCGCAATGCAGGATTAGACATTAATGAAAGAAGAGGACACAGAGCAAGAGTCGCTGACCTTGTTATCTTCATTGATCGCCAAGCAAGAATAGCCATGGATTCACTCTTTGGAGACCTCCGAGATGGCCGTACACCAACTGAGGGTAAAAGGAGGGAAGTTGGAACTCAGAAGTAAAGTGAAGGGGAGCAGCTTTGCAACCAATGTGGCAGTGGAGAAGAAAAAGCAAGATACAACAGCAAGGCAGCCTGGCACATTCAATTCAGCCAGTGCCTTTGAAACACAGTGTCTTTTCTGTCAAAAGAATCATCCATTGGAAACCTGCTTCAAGTTTAAAGAGTTAGCATACAAGTAGCGTGTTGAGTTTGTAAAAGTTAAGGGGCTATGTTTTGGGTGTTTAACACAAGGCCATCTTAGCAAGAACTGTATCAAAAGAATGGTGTGCAAACAGTGCTCACAAAGACACCCAGACATTCTACATGTGGTGAACCAAGCCAATATGCATATATCAAAGAATGATCAAAGCTCTCTTCATGAGGTCTCAAGTATTCAGAAGTCTGTTGCACAAGAAACAGTTGGCTACACTGGGGCCGGAGAGACTGAGTGTCTATTAGCTATTCTCCCAGTGAAAGTGAGATCCCGTAAGGGTGGAAGGTGGATAGAAATGTATGCCTTTATTCAGAGAGAAAAAATTCCAAGTCAAAAACATCAGCATAAATGGCCCTATCTTAGTGAAGTAAGCTTACCACATATTCACACTGATGTGGGTCTTCTAATAGGAGCAAACAACTCAAAGGCAATGGAACCATGGCATGTAATAAATAGTCAGGGTGAAGGGCCATACGCTGTGAAGACTGTCCTGGGCTGGATGGTGTGTGGACCTGTAAAGAATGAAATCAGTAATGCCACAGATATGACAACCCATTACAGTGTCAACCAAGTCTCAGTGGTGAAAATAGAACAGCTATTGGTCCAGCAATACAACACAGACTTTCCGGAGTGTCAGTATGAGGACAAGGAAGAAATGTCTCAGGAAGACAGGCAGTTTATGCTGTCAGTGCAAAGAATGACCAAGTTTGTAGATGGACATTACTGCATAGGGCTTCCGCTGAGAAATGAAGCAGTTAAGATGCCAAACAACCGCTGTGTGGCAGAACAGAGAGCTGTTAATCTAAAGAGAAAGTTGAGCAACAATTAGGTGTTCCTAGAAGACTACAAGGCCTTCATGGGGAGCATGATTGATAAAGGTTACGCTGTGGAAGTTCCCCCAGAACAGCTTAACCGAGACGATGAGAGGGTCTGGTACGTCCCACACCACAGGGTGTACCACCCAAAGAAAAATAAAATTTGGTTGGTATTTGACTGCACAGCTTCATTTCAGGGTGTGACGCTGAATGGTCAGTTACTACAAGGTCCTGACCTCACCAATACGCTCATTGGTGTCTTGGTGAGGTTTCGTGAAGATCCAATTGCGGTGATGGCAGACATTGAATCAATGTTCTATCAGGTGAGAGTTCCTGAAACAGATGCTTATCTATTGCGGTTCTGGTGGTGACCGGATGGCAACATAAGTGCATCGATAAAAGAGTACCGAATGGCAGTACGCCTATTCGATGCAACCTCATCGCCAAGTGTTGCTTCTTATGCTTTACGGAAAACAGCTGAAGATCGAAAAGACACTGCAGCTCCAGAAGCTGTTGAAACAGTTCTGCACAACATCTATGTAGACAACTGTTTAAAATCTGTGTCTACCGAAGAAGAAGCCATTGCTTGACAAAGAACCTTTAGAATTTGTTTATGGAAGGATGTTTTACCCTTACAAAATGGGTAAGCAACAGCAGGAATGTTTTGTCATCCATACCTGCTGGGCAAGAGCCAGCAATCTAAAAGATTTCAATGTCATTTATGAATCTCTACCCACTGAACGGGCCCTTGGCATACAGTGGTGCACAGAAGATGATACATTTGTATTTAGTGTCAAGTTGCAGAACACTCCAATTGCTAAAAGAAGTATCCTTTCAGTCGTAAAATCCATTTATGACCCAGCAGTTGATTATTGCAGAAACAGAAATTATCAGATACAGTCAAAGTCAATGGTTTTCTGAAGAAGTGAAGGCACTCAGCAGTAATCTGCCTGTTAAGAGAAATAGTCAGGTGTACAGGCTTGACCCCACTTTACAAGATGGTATCCTGAGAGTTGGAGGACGACTGGACAGATCTGCCATTCCAGAAGATGCAAAACATCCAGCAATTCTCTCAAAACACTCCAGAGTTGTTACTCTCCTCTTGTGTGACGTGCATGAAAAAATTTGACACTGTGGGCGCAATTATATGTTGTCGCAGCTAAGACAAAAGTTTTGGATTCCTAAATATATCGGATTGCACAGTCTGCAGGAGGCTGCGGGGTCAAGTCGGAGAACAAAAAATGGCAAATCTGCCAGGAGACCATTTGATACCAGTTAAGCCACCTTTCACCAATGTAGGTGTAGATTATTTTGGACCCTTTGATGTTAAACAAGGTCGGGGCACTGTCAAAAGGGATGGTGTAATATTTACATGCCTCACAATCAGGGCAGTTCATATAGAAGTAGCTGACAGTCTTGACACCAGCTCCTGTATCAACACATTGAGGCGTTTTATCAGAAGGAGAGGTCCGGTCACCATTATGTGTTCTAATAATGGCACAAATTTTGTTGGTGCAGAAAGGGAGCTGCAAGAGGCCATTGAAACCCTAAACCAGTCACACATTGTAAAGGCTATGCAGAAGAAGGGCATAACATGGATGTTCAATTGCCCAGCCGCCTCTCACCAAGGAAGGGTTTGGGAGTGGCAAATCCATACTGTATGGAGGATCCTCAGTGCCCTGGTGAAAGAACAGACCCTCACAGACGACAGTCTTCCAACACTTATGTGCGATGTTGAAAGCATAATAAACAACCGACCGATTAGAAACCCGTCAGATGATGCACGAGATATGGAGCATTTAACTCCCAACCGTTTGCTGATGATGAAAGTACAGCCCAACATGCCACCGGGAACCTTTGACAAGGAGGATCAGTATGCTAGGAGACGGTGGAGACAGGTACAATATCTCGCAGATTTATTCTGGACCAGGTGGACTCGAGAATACTTGCCTCTTCTCCAGGAACGGCAAAAATGAGCAAGACAGAAAAGGAACTTCAAACTTGGAGACGTGATGTTACTTGTTGAATGTTTATCCCCACGAAACACATGGGTAATGGGAAAAATAACCCAAATTCTACCTGACAAAATTTGAATAGTACATCAAGTGAAATTACAGACCAACACCAGGGGCCTCATTTATAAAACTTTGCGGTGGATTTGCGTCAGAAGTGGCATACGGATGAAATATAGGACGTGCGTACGCAAAGAAATATTCAGATTTATAAAATCGTGCGCACCCACGTCCTACGCCGTTTTCCCTTTATAAATCACAATCAACTTTAAATGTGGTGCAGCTTTTGCGGCTGCATGTCACGCCTATAATTGTCCATAAATAGTAAGTGAAATGCCCCGAAATTAATATTCATTGATTGAGAAAGCATGGCAAACAGAGACAGGAAAACCAAAAAAATAAACTTCACTCAATGTGAAGTAGAAAATATTGTCGGCGAGGTGGTAAAGAGGAGGAAAATGTTGTTTGAAGGGCAAAGTGTGCCTATTACCAATGCTGAAAAGGCGTTGGAGTGGCAAAATGTTGCAGACGCTGTAAGAAAGTCGGACCGTGGCCCAAAGTTTAAAAAAAAGTGGTCAGATATCAGTCGATGTCAAAGCGTCTAGCGCTTCATCGCGAAAGTGTGTCTGCCACGGGTGGGGGAAAATTGGTTACATTACAGCAACATGTCTGCACCACAAATTATTTGGACATTGATCGAATGAAAATGCTTTCGATTAATGAAAGCATTTTCATTCTCATTTGGTGCCCATATTATGGCAACATGAGTGCAGTCAATAGCACCGATTACATTTGGGATACCGGACATTGCAAATTGCACTTTTATGGTTTGCCTGTTCACCCGCAGTGTAAGGAAACTTTATGTAATCATGCGACACACCAAGTACACCTATTCACACGTCTGGCATAACCCGGCTAAGGGTTGGCTGTGAAATCCCAGACCAATAGAGCCCAGAGGTCCAACAGGACGCCCCGAGGAAATCGGAACCGGCTCATAAGCCACTCGTCCTCGTTTGCCAGCGAGTCTTCTTGCTGTCTGAAAATGCGTTCCCTCCGAATCCTTCCATTTGCCACATCTTCTAACAGCGCAAGATCAGCCATTGCGCATCATTACGCATTGGGTTGGCATCATGGCTTTTTATGACCATGCAGGTTATTGTATCTGATCAGCTACAGATGTCGGTATTCATGTAATTGTAAATGGGATTATGCGCAAAAGGAATTAATTCCAGCTTTCAAAATGGTTAAGACATATGTCAAGATGGAACATTGATGGATGGAAATGAAACGGACTAACGGCATATACATGAACACCATGATTCCATAGCTGATGACATTTATAAACACAACTTTCCCCAGTGGACAATGAAGACATCTATCTAATCTAATGTATGTCTGCTCCGCCAGACGGAGGCATTGACAAGGATATATTTTAAACATGATTTTGTTTACCGTATTATTTATGAGGATGAATTACATAACATGCCAATATAATTACAGAACATGTTTTAGTGTTCTTTTTGCAAATATATCTTCATGTGCATTTAAGTTGGCTACAATCTTGTTTTATTTCATTTGTATTCCACCACAGGCTGTTGATTGTAAGAATGGCTTTGTGAAATGTTCATATTATTAATGAGAGGCAGTATTTCGATTTCGTTTAGCTACACAACGGTCTGCAGTTTCAGACAGCTTCACGTGTTTCACACAACTGCCGGCGGTGTCGCCATTTCTCATTTCACCCGTTTTTGTGCGTACGCATGGGTCAAAGTTTCCGTGAAGGACCGCACATTTTCCCGTCAAGTTTGCTTTTTATAAATCCCAATTATTGCGTAGAGAGATGCGTACGTCTTCTTTTGTGCGCACGCCAGCTTTATAAATGAGGCCCCAGCTCTTTGGTAAGACCTGTAAATAAGCTGTGCTTACTACAAGAAGCAATGTAAACACAAGGATCAAATGAAGAAATGTAATAAAATAAAAAATGGATTAGTAAATAAATAAGTTAGAAATAGTTATTTGCAGTTCATTGATGACTAATTACTTAGTTAATATTTGTTTGAGTTTGATGGCTCTTAGTATTTGAGTTAGATTTATAATTGCTTAATCCTCCTGATTAACCATTAGGGGTCGGATATGTGGCTCGAGCCACATATGTATAAGAGCCACTTATGTATAAGAGCCACAATGATAGGTTATGAATGACGTCATTTTTGTCAGTTAAATGTTCAGAATGAGAGCTGGTTTAGGCTCATAAGCATAGTTTTTCTACCGTATGATAACATGTAATGTAAACTTTATTTTTGGTCTTTCAAATTTGGAAAACGATTTCCATTGATTGTCATTCGCATAAAGCTGAAGTCACTGTGCCTAAAGCTCATTAATGGCATATTTAGACATCCAGAGGAATGCCGTTACATGCATGATTAAGATTTTAGTTTCTCAGGCCAGTCCTGATTTCTTGTGAAACATGGTTATCAAAGAAAATAGTTGATTCCGTTATTGATGTACAATCTATGTGTAGCTACACCGAGACATTTGAACTCTCAATCAAGTAGCAACTAGTATTTTCAGTTTCCACTAAATTGTTACAAAATTGGGATTCTATTTTGAGTTACTTGTTATGCATCACAACACTGGCACTGGTTTTGAAAATGTTTGTATTAATAATATCACCATAAATATCCCAGATAGCGCAGAGTTTGTGAGCCGCCGGTTGGGTTACAGCTGACGGTACTAGCTTTTTCTCATCGTATTCTCATCGTTTAACATTTCGATAATCAGCAACTTAACTCTATTCGAATATTGTGACATATTTACTAATTTATAATAATTTAATAAGACAATTTACGTTTGCAATCTGGATCGCTTATATAATAAATACATAGATACATAGAGTCCTACGTTAAGGATAGTGGAAATGTGTATAGGCTATGGCATTGATAGTGGACTGTACGGCAAAAACTGAAGAATGTGCACCCCTGAAATGTGGTATCAACTTACTCAGTTACACTCACAGATTATATATTTGAAGAGTTTATTTCATTATCTGGTGCACAACATTATTTAATGGACTTTTACTGCCAGCTTCCTTAAGGATTCTGTGTGTAATTGTGCATATGACATAAATACTGGCATAGGGTAGAGATTGATTTATATGGAAGGAAATCGAGTCATTCGACCTGTTGCTGATCGAACTCATCTTCGAAATGAACGTGTTCTAACGCATTTATACGTATTGTCCTCGGTCCCAGACGGGTGATTCTCATGGAAACAGATGTAGAAGGTGTCATGAAGCATTTTGATAATAAAAGTAAATGCTATCAAAATAAGAAGGATACAGTTATAAACATCTCTTCATGTACTATTTTGCACATGATTTCAAATTAAACCATAAATACCAATTTTATAGTTTTTTCCACATTTAAGGGCAAATTTCTCATCACCGCAATGCGTCCATAACTGGATTTGGGTTCTTTGAGATGGAAATATTAGTAATTAAAAAATATAAAAAAGAAAAATGGTCATTGCATGTTATACTATAAACATTTACAGTAAAGAAACATGTGGTATTTGGTGATCATTGGTAAATGTGGTGACAATAATAAGGAATATATATGTCCAATACCAATTTTCTCATCCTCCGCAACAATTTAAATTAATTGTTTAAGCCCTCAAGGAACTTACATTTTCAAGGAGTTTTGTTGGAAGGGACATAATTGACCGTGACACTCAAGATGGATACCAGGTAAGAAGTTCTTATTTTTCTCTCCAGGTAAAAGTTAAAATTTTGTTTGTCATTGTACCTACACAACTTTTTAGTTCTCATTACCGAAACATGAGTTTGTTAAGTTTAAAAAAAATTGCCATTTTAATTTCTTTATTACTATATACCCCATTATGGTCTAAATATAAAAAGTGAGGGAAAGTTTAGCTAGCCCTCATGGTGCTTCCACAGTTAGCAAGAATGTTTAAGGTCACTCATCCTTCGCAACACCATTATCATTCACTGCAACAATTGAAGACCTGTTATGGTGGAGAGACTCAATGTTTCGGTAATGAGAAACAGACTTATGAAGGAGGGACATGCACTTTAACGCTTGCTCATTTCAATATAACTTGATATTTTGCCTTAAAAAAATAGTTTGACTGTGAAACAATGCATTTCTATGTCTTTTTACGAAATGTTACATTCAAGATGGCTATTGTGTATTTTGTTACAGGCAAGCATCAGCTGAAAAGAAAAGGGCATCAGCAAAAGACAGGCTGGCAAAGCATAGGGAAAAAATATACAGCAATCCAGTGTTACTGGAGGAGTACAGAAGAAAGGAGAGAGAGAGGTTAGGGGACAGGGTGATAATAGGGAAATCATAACTTGGATTCATTGTTTTGATCTACACTTGAGCTCACACTCATGCACACAAACACACACACTCATGTACATACACACTGATGCTGACATGCAAACGTGAAGGCTGACATAATAATATATATTGTACATACACACTCTCACACACAAACACACAAACACACACCTACTATTTCTAAATGAACAATTGTGTGCAATTTTGATCATAGTCCATAGTTTGTGTTCATGTCAGTGCTTACTGCATTTCACCTTTCATTCATTTTTCTTTCTCCAGGTATAGGAAACGTAAGGAAAATTGTAAAATTAAGAGTACTCAGGACCTCACAAGTAAACAGCATGAGAAAAAAAATACAATGGAAGAAAAATTCAGAAAAATATTTCAGAAAAAAAAGCAAGAGCAAGAACTTCTAGATCTAACCCCAGCATCTTCATTAAGCGAGCCAGAAAATTCCTTTGCAAAAGAAGAAACTGACAGACAGGAAGTGGACACAAATAATGAAAATCTGAACAGAACACCAGCCGAAGAAAGGTTAGACCTGACAGGACAAATGGAGGCCTCCACCCCCCAGAGAACACTTCCAGTCATTAAGAAAAGAGAGTCGGCATTAAAGATTGTGGTCAAATTAAGAGCAAAGCTAAGGTATGCTGAAGAGAAACTTGGGGCAAAGACAACACAACTGCTGACAATAAACAGAAAAATTAGAAGGCTGGAAGCTAATAGACCAAAAAGTGCAATGCCAAGGCTACCAGCACAGATTTCACAGAGGGTCAGGATCAGAGAGGCTAAAAAGGGACTGCCGATCAATAGCAGGCGGAAACAAACTAAAATAATGTTTTGATGCTGTTACATTTAAATGTTTATTCAGGACCACATGATGGTACGTGACATTGAAAAAGTTCTCATGAACACATGAGTGTATGTTATACTAGAATGATGATATTTATACTAATTGTTGTACGTTTGTTAGTGCTACATTGTAGGCTACATGATTCTTTATGAGCATAAGACTGTAACTTGTATACACAACACTTGTTAACACAATGTGATGAATTACGATGAATGAGAAAATGGAACACTGTCAATGAAATAAATATTATTTTAAAAAGTGTATGTGTTTTAAATATGTAAAATAGGGTTTGGCATCAAACTAGAGCTTGAGATTTCTGCCGAACCCGACGGGACCGACCCTAACCCGTCGGGCTCGGGTTGATTCTGTCTTAATTTCTCACATTTCAACAGGCACGTCGGGTTAGGGCCGGGTTCGGTCTGTAAATGTATTACGGTAATAAAAACTCCTATCTCAGTCAAATCATTTCCTGTCCCCGCCCCTTGTCCCTCTCCTGTGACTGATTTGTTGATGGTATTTAGAGAGAAATACGAAATCGCTTCTGGCGATTACAGTTTGTCAGCCAAGGAAAAGAAACGTAAGTCGGAGGTGTGGAAACACTTTGACAATGTGCATGATCAAACTAATACACCGGTGGGTTATGTGCAATGTAAAAGTTGCCACAGTGTTTTTAAGTATGAGAGCATCCCAAACTGAACTTGACCTGTCTCAAAATGAAAGTGGAGACTGCTTATCGCAGTGATCCTCAAACCCTTCCATGGAGGGCCTAGTGTATGCTGGTTTTTGGTCTTTCCCTTCAATTAGAGCATAATTAGGACCTAGACTGCCAGGTGAGGGGGCTACCAATTAGTGAGCTACTCCATCAAGCT
The DNA here is from genome assembly GCA_016801145.1 of Umbra pygmaea. Lineage (NCBI taxonomy): Eukaryota > Metazoa > Chordata > Actinopteri > Esociformes > Umbridae > Umbra > Umbra pygmaea. Next base: position 32,475 of record JACXGM010003612.1, read on the forward strand.
TGTACAAGGTAAAAGCAAAAACCTGCATACACTAGGCCAGTGGTCCTCAAACCCTTCCACGTAGGGCCTAGTGTATGCAGATTTTTGCTTTTACCTTGTAAAAGCCTGATGAAGTAGCTCACTAATTGGTTAGGCTCTCCCCACATCTGGCATTATAGGTCCTAATTATGCTCTAATTGAAGGGAAAGACCAAAAACCAGCATACACTAGGCCCTCCATGGAAGGGTTTGAGGACCACTGCACTAGGCCCTCCATGGAAGGGTTTGAGGACCACTGGCCTAGAGAGATACAGTAAGTGGTTTCTCACCGTTTCATGTTTGTTCACTGCTATTCAGGCCTTTCATTACCCATTACGATCACATGTTTAGTTTAGCATCTGTCTCAAATCATGTAGGCTAGTATCATTGTCCAATAGATCGTTTCTAATCCAATCTAATCTCTCCCAGCATTCATTCATTCACAATTTTTTATTGTATTTAAGTTTGTCATTGTTTCATGTTGCAGTCTGAAGTTGTCTTTATTAAATAATATAGGCTTGTTTTTACCACACGTGGCTTTTTCATTTTGTAAATGTTTATCTTTAATAAAACAACAGTTATTTTCCCCATTCCTTGCACATTTTTGGGCTGTAAGTCAATTCGGGCTTCAAAAAGTTATCAAGGTGCCGGTACGATCAAGGGTTCGGACAGATCCCTGTCGGGTTCGGTCTGTGTCGGGTTAACATTTTTAGGACCGATTAACGCTCTACATCAAACTCCTTTGTCATACAGTGAATGTATTGAACTAAATCTCATTTCCGAAACGTTGATCCTCATTACCGAAATGGCATTCTCATTACCGTAACATGAATTTTTTTACAAATTAAGTAATAATTTGATAATAATATTTGTTTTAAAATGTATATACATATTATACAACAGTACTTATTTATGGTCTGCTACATAAAAAATGTGAATGTTATCTGTTAGTAAAACAATTAAATAAAAGAAACTGTAAATCATCACATATGTTTCTGTAATGAGAGAAAATTAGGAAATTACAAAAAATAATAAATGTGAAAAAGTAATCTCTCCAGAGTTTTACATAGCTTTGAGCATGAGTAATACAAGTCTACTTTAACATTAGCCCAAAATATATTTTTTTACGATATATTCAATGTAATGTCATGTTGCTGTAATGATAATTTTTTTATGAACTTCATCTAAAAATGTAAATAAATATACATAATATATATTATATATATTACACAAAAGAATGGTTATAGTAAGGTTATAGTAAGTTCAGACCTTATTCTTATATGTGCAAAAAGAAAATTGGCTTCAAGGGCATTTTAAAAATTATGATGCTGGACAATTTCTAAACCTGGATTTTGTGAGAATCACCCAGACGTGGGCCAAATGTAGGTTTCCACACTTAGGCTACCTTATTTGGGGCTTCTTTATACCAGCCAATCAAATGAAGCTTGTTTACCTTAATACATAGATTGAATATCATGCATCTCACTTTGAACCATGTCAATTATAATCATATTTCCCAGCATTCTCTAATGGAGGTTCTTTTTCAGAAGAATTTGTTTCCTCTTTCTTGCGTGTTTATTGACTGACACAAATATATTTCAAATTCTACTGGTTTTGTGACATACATTGAATAAACAAATTAAACTTTTACTTAGAGTAATTGCACCCATTATCCAAATTAGTCTATCCAACTCATACGGTTTAACTAGTTTGAGAAAGGCTCATTTTCATTACTTGCCGTCATTATGTGTGCTTTGCAATGGAGAGACTCCTGGTAAGATGACATTGCGCATCATACACATGACTTATACAGTATATAATATCTGCTGCAAGACTTTTGGTTTTTACATAGCAAAGTACAGAACTTGAGTACAACGGGATCACTGAAAAAAATGTTTTATTGGTCCATTCAAACTATATTGGAAATGTTCTGTATTTTGCTTACTGAAACAGCATTTTTAGCTCTATGAATCACAGACATTAAATCACAATAGTGAAGTATTTGAAGAGCTATGTTTTTGTTACCAATAAAGACATTTGTGGGTGTTCAGGTGTACAATTGACAAGGAAAGTCAAAGGACACTCCAATTTGTTTGGAGGTATGTTTTTGTGTAGATGTGGCTTTGTAACATATTTGTTGTTTACAGGGGAATTGTTGGACCAGGACATGTATTCTATGGTAGAAATGTAAATAATTGAAAGTCTAATAGCAAGAAAATAAAATAAGAGATAATTGAAGGATGATTCTCATGAACTGGGTGGCTTGTGAAAGCATAGCATTACCATTTACACCCATTGTCCTCTCATCTTGCATTAACCATTTTATTGGACTGAAAACATCAAAGCCACTGACATTTTGCATTGAACCTTTCTAGTCTAGGACTATGCTCAACCATCCATATATTTGAGGTTTGTATTCCAGCCAGAGTGGAAAAGCAAACACCTTTCAGGTTACATTTCCTGCACTCAGCATTCACAGAATAACTGTTAGATGACAGTTTCCGCACCACCAACTGCTTAAAGGTACAATATGTAGTTTTCCAAAACAATAACAAAAGATGTAATTTGCATTAAAAAAGCAAACATTACTATACCTATATTATATATATTTCTTAGTTGTGTACTTACATTATCCTAAATGTTTCCACCAACTTTCAAATGCAGAGAAATTTGCAATATAATTCGAAGACACGGGACGTTTCATTTTGTCGCCCATCAATGGTGTCATATAAACTTTGACTCCTCTAGTTGCTCAAAGTTCCAGTTCTAGTTTGCTTTATCACTGATTTTAAAACCAAGGGGCATTTAGGGTCGGTGTTATGGCGTTCGGTTGTACGACAAGACATTCAAAGGAGTTGGCATTTCACTTTTTTCCGGTAAGTAACGTTACATTTTGTTTTACATTACATTATGTTTTTTTGTAAGTCGTTATGTTCGCCTGGCTTCAGAAAGGTACTAAAAGAATGCATGTTCTAGAGCCAAACACGTCAAACAAACGTTAATTAAAACCCTTCACAGTCTCCCGACACGAAACGTACATGCTTGGTATGGTGCCGTTGGAAAGATGAAGATCAGACAAAATGAGTGTGTGGTAGCTCATCCCTGTGTCAAAGTTGGTCATGTTTTTTAGACGGTAGCCTTTTTTACTAAACACATTACAGACAGGATGTATAAATAGCTGGGATATTAAAAACGTATAGAGATATAGTAAGAAATGGGTGCAGCATTTTGCTGCTGACTTGTTTGTATGGCCTCCAAACTTGGCACACTGGTCCAGGAGCCCCCGGGGCTTGACAATATGCATTAAAAAGCCTTATTCATCATGGTTTACATGCTTTAACACATATATATGTATGTATATATATATGTATATATGTATGTATGTTCTTTAGTTTTTTTGGGATGAATTTTTATTTATTTATTTAATAAAACAAACAATTCAATGACCCAGGATGTTGGATTTCATTCATCCATGTTGAGTCCAAAACCATAAGGCACTTCACTATAGGTCAAAGTATGACCTTCCTAGAAGCCAAAAGATCAACTTTGTGCCAGGCGGACCTAAAACCCCTTAGACCTTGAAGGTTGATGTGAGTGTAACTGCTAGCAGAGGAGTCTGCAGCTACCAACCTTAAGGTTACCTTAGTCAATGACACTGACGTCAACGATAACGTGATTAACGAAACACATGGATGGCCTGACTGTTGGTCAAGGGACACACTCACACACACGACTTGTTTAAATAAATACATTTATGTTGTTATAAATAACAATAAATTGTTGTTGTACCAGCAATATCTCCCAAGTTTTGTTTTTCACTGTAAAAAATCTCAAATGTCATAATGATTTGCCAATGCAAGAGAGTACCGGTACCTTTTTTTTCCCCCACTTCAAGCACTGTATATGACACTCCTTTTTCAACTACAAGGTCAATATTGTTTTTCACTAATGACAAAACAACAAATGATCCATGCATTTATATGGAACTACTCTCCTCCCTGTTACGTTGCAGTCAAAGACACTTTTTGACGGGCAAAATGGTAGCCACCAGAAACAAGGTGAGTTGTACCAAACCTTATTTTTAGTAAACTCTGTGTACACAAACAATGTTCTCAATGCTCGAGTTCAAGTGTACAGACCCTGGTGATACTTCAAGCAAAGTTTCATGTCATGTAGAGCCTTCTTAGTGTTTTAAAAATAGCGATCTTGATGCTATCAATGTAGTCCCCCTATCCCTCCCGTACAAAAGGCTATTTGACCGAAACCAAAAATAAGGAAAATCTTAAAAGTGGCATTTCCAAGTTTGACTCCAGTACATAAAAAAGCAAGCCAATATTATGTGGACACCTGACCATTGCACCCCTTTAAGATGGTTGGACATCTTATTCTAAAATTCAGCCACAAGAGCATTTCAGATGTCAGGCACTGATGTTGGACGAGAAGGCCTGGCTCGCATTTGCTGTTACAATTCATCTCAGAGGTGTTCAGGTGTTTGTGCACAGGGGCACAATCATGCTGAAACAAGGAAGGGCCTTCCCAAAACTGTTTCCACAAAGTTGGAAGCACCCAATTGTATGAATTAGCTTTGTATCCTGTAGCATTAGGAAGACCCTTAACTGGAACTAAGGGGCGTAAACCAATCCATGAAAAACAGCCCCAGAACATTATCCCTCATCTTAGTATAGGTGTCCACATGTTTTTTCCTTTAAAATTACGTTAATCAATTTGCGGGTTTGCAATGATATGCTCTCCCTGTATGATGGAATTATAATTGGCAAATCTACACAGGTATAAGCATGCCTCAAGGAGTGATTGGCATTTAGATGCATACTTTATGAACGTTTCATTTTAATCAGTGGCATAGCACGGAATTCCAGGCCCTGTACATAGTTGCAATCAAAATTATTCAACCCCCATTGTAAATCAGGTTTATTGTAAAAATGTACAGACTTTCAGCTGTTTGCAATAAACAAATTAAACAAAAGCAATTGAAACAACTCAACACAACAAATGCTTTTTGCTTTTTTTCCTGGCCAGTGTTCATCAATTGTATGTTGCTGCTTGCTCTTTGAGGTTTTAGGCTGGTTTTCAGTATTGACGACGCCTAATATGAAAAGGCTTTATTAAATACATTTGATTTCTTTATATTGTACAATTAACCTAACAAAATGTATTTGATTAACTGACTGGAGATTTTTATGAGTCATACTTGGCCTGGGCACTCCATGTAGTGTCATTCAAAACTAGAAATATACAAAAATCATACCACCTACAACAAGATAAATGAATACTGTCAAGCTTCAAAGGTAAAAAACTCAGCATTTCCAGAGGTTGTCACTTCCAAAGGCGGTAAAATCCCAAGGTAATCGCCAGGCAGGCAAAAACGGATGCTACAGAGAGAAAACAAAATCAGAGAGTGATTACAATATCACTTAAATATGTACAATGTTTAAAAAAATAAGAGAGACATACAAATACACACTACTACCTGCAAGGTAGCGGATGGTCTCCAGCTTTAGTGATTCTAGGAGTGTTTTCAGGTAAGCGACTTCTAGATCTATCTTTTTAGTTGTTTCCATTGTGTCATGTTCAATATCAGCATTCTAGGGAAAACATTAACAGAGCAAGTCCTAGGAATATACTCAGAGATGATTCTCCTGACTGGAAACAACCTTGAAGTAATGCAGCTGTTATAGTGTGTCAGTGTCAAAATATCATACAGGCCTTTAGAATGGAATGGTGATTAGGACCTATGAAGAATACCTTTCTATGGAACTCTGTGCTGTTCTCCATAAGCTTCTTTTCCTGCTCAGTAAACTGACAGAGAAACAGAGAAACATAACCAGTTAGAAAGAAAGAGAAAGCATGTGGTAGAATGTCTATTCAGTTCAACATGCAAACACACATCTTAATCTCTATCCTTGTTGGGACACAAGATGTTAACATGACATCAATAACCGAACTGCAGTTCAAATCCTATTCTAACCTAAATAGAATGTTACACTAAACCTCACCCCTAAACTAGAAGTATTCCACAAGGTATCATTTTCCATTTTTACTATACTTGTATGGATTTTCAGTGCCTAACAAGGAAAATATGAACACACACCATGTCAGTGACCCTGCTCCTCTCCAGGTTGATATCCAGCTTGGCCTCAGCTTGGATTTTCATACTCTCCTCCTAAATAGACAACAGGAAAAAGAAAACATATTTGCTTTCCAAATGACAATTACAATGCATTACTTCTGACATAACATGATCAGTTTAGTTTGGAAAGATAAAATGGTTGTGAAAGTGTGGTTAATTTGTATAATATTAACACTTTTAAGTGGCCATATAGAAAAAGTGCTCCCTATATGCTGATATTTTGAAGTAAGGTCCAAATCAGCGGCAGCTCCAGGCTGGGATTGAGACGAGGCAAAAAAAATTATATTTGTCTATTAGAATATATTCAGTGAGGGAATTTTTTTTGATCCCCTGCTAAGTTTGTACATTTGCCCACTGACAAAGTAATGATCAGTCCATAATATTAATGGTAATTTAATTTGAACAGTGAGAGACAGAATAACAACAAATAAATCCAGAAAAATGAATTTTAATTGATTTGCATTACAATGAGTGAAATAAGTATTTGACCCCAAAACATGACTTAGTACTTGGTGGCAAAACCCTTGTTGGCAATCATAGAGGTCCGACGTTTCTTGTAGTTGGCCACCAGCTTTGCAAACATCTCAGGAGGGATTTTGTCCCACTCCTCTTTGCAGATCCTCTACAAGTCATCAAGGTTTTGAGGCTGACATTTGGCAACTCGAACCTTCAGCTCCCTCCACATATTTTCTATGGGATTAAGGTCTGGAGACTGGCTAGGCCACTCCTGGACGTTAATGTGCTTCTTCTTGAGCCACTCCTTTGTTGCCTTGGCTGTGTGTTCTGGGCAGAGTTGGCAGAAATAAAAAGGGCTTGGCTGGGTTCACCCATTTTGGGAAGTCCCTAAATAAAACCCAAATTACCAGGTATTGGGAGTTTATTACTATAATTAATAATTTTTTTACACTTTGTATTACTTTCATAGATCACTGATTAGATATGAACTCTCTTTGGTGGTCATTTTGGTCTCAATTAGGAACTTCCCAAAACTTGTGAACTTGCGCGCCCAAAAAAAGTACTTTTACTTGTAACATTGTCATGCTGGAATACGCATCCACGACCCATTTTCAATGCCCTGGTTGAGGGAAGGAGCTTCTCACCCAAGATTTGAGGCAACTTTCCTACTCCTCCAAACACGGCGAATTGAGTTGATGCCAATGACCTTGATTATGGTCTCTTCTGACCACAAGACTTTCACCCAGTTTTCCTCTGTATCATTCAGATGTTCACTGGCAAACTTCAGACAGACCTGTACATGTGCTTTCTTAAGCAGGGGTACCTTGCAGGTGCTGCAGGATTTCAGTCCTTCACGGCATAGTGTGTTACCAATTGTTTTCTTGGTGACTATGGTCCCAGCTGCCTTGAGATCATTGACAAGATACCCCCCCGTGTTGTTCTGGGCTGATTCCTCACCATTCTCATTATCATTACAACTCCACAATGTGAGATTTTGCATGGAGCCCCAAACCGAGGGAGACTGACAGTTATTTTGTGTTTCTTCCATTTGCGAATAATCACATCAACTGTTGTCGCCTTCTCACCAAGCTGCTTGGTGTTGGTCTTTTAGCCCATTCCAGCCTTGTGTAGGTCTACTATCTCCCTGACATCCTTGGACAGCTCTTTGGTGTTGGCCATGGTGGAGTGTTTGGAATGTGATTGCTTGCTTGCTTATGTGGACAGGTGTCTTTTATACAGGTAACAAGCCTTAAAAGGAGTGCACCTAATCACAGCTTGTTACCTGTATAAGAGGCACCTGAGAGTCAGAAATCTTGCTGATTGAGAGGGGATCAAATACTTATTTCACTCATTGTAATGCAAATCAATTAATTAACTTGTTTGAAATGCATTGTTCTGGACTTTTTTGTTATTATTCTGTCTCTCCCTGTTCAAATAGACCTATCATTAAAATTATAATGACTGATCATTTCTTTGTCAGAAAATATTCTTTTCCCTCACTGTGTGTCATCTATACATACACTCATCTAAAGGATTATTAGGAATACCAGTCCAATTTCTCCTGAATGCAATGATCTACTCAACCAATCACATGGCAGTTGCTTCAATGCATTTAGGGGTGTGGTCCTGGTCAAGACAATCTCCTGAACTCCAAACTGAATGTCAGAATGAGAAAGAAAGGTGATTTAAGCAATTTTGAGCGTGGCATGGTTGTTGGTGCCAGACGGGCCGGTCTGAGTATTTCACAAATCTGCTCAGTTACTTAGATTTTCACGCACAACTAGGGATGGGACGATTACCGGTTTCACGGTAAACCACAATAAAATGTCCGTACGGTTAGTATTACCGTTTAAAATTTAATTTTCATTAAAACCGTCTTTGATTACCGTGGTTTTGAAAACTCACGGTAAATCCTGTCCAGCCAGAATCAGTCTGACGCAGGTGCGCGCATGCAACTTTGTTTTTTGCACGAGAAGTCAT
>JACXGM010003613.1:0-29802 GCA_016801145.1 Umbra pygmaea
CATCTGCTACTTTGAAGAACTGTGGGTTAAGGTAAATATCACTTCAACCTGTAATCAGCAATCATTGGATTTATTCATTCTACTTATTAACCAGGTTAGGTTTACAAACTAATGTTCTGTCATGGTCTATGGACCCCCTGAAGTAGCCGAGGACACCCCTTGGCCACCCCATGTATAAAACTCTAGTTCCGCCACTGTTGAGGAGCTGTAGTATGTGAATCAGGTGACAGATTCAACAAGAAACCCTATTTGTCCGATAGGGGGCAGTACAAAGTCAGGAATTATTGCAATAACATTGTCAAAATATTGATTTTTTGGGTTAAATCTTTTCTCCAAAATTCCACAGTAGATTTGGACATGTAAGGTATCAATGAAAAGATGAGGAGCTGTAATATGTGAATCAGGTGACAGATTCAATGGGAAACCATATTTGGCCAATAAGGGGCAGTCCGAAATCAGGTATTGTTGCAATAACTTTGTCAAAATGTATATTTTTGGGTTAAATCTTTTCTCCATAATTCCACAGTAGATTTGGACATGTGAGGTATCAATGGAAAGGTGAGGAGCTGTAGTATGTGAATCAGGTGACAGATTCAACGGGAAACCTTGGTTGGCCAAATATGGTTTCCCGTTGAATCTGTCAGCTGATTCGAGAAGGGTATTCCTGCACAACCGGAGGCTGCAGTTTTAGGACCACAGTTCTAGGACCACAGTTTCAGGACCCTAGTTTTGTGTTTTTGTGAATTTTTTTTGCACAATGCTCAGTGTACCCTTTTGTTACTGATATTTCTGTTAACATAACAGTGATTGTTCTCTTCTCTGAGGCTGTAATATGAGCCTAGGATATATCAGAACAGACCTTATAGCAGCCGACCAAGTCTAGATTGCAGCGTGATACAGACAGGTGATTTTTACTTTCTATCATTAAATCCATAAGCCAAAACCCTTACCCTAACCTTAACCACTCTGAAACCTTGCTGTTAAGCCCATCTAAAATATATTAACAATACCTTCAGTATTTACTTACATGCTACTGAGTAAAGAGTGAAGCCCAACTGAATATCGGGATATTTTAATCCATAGTGGACATCATTTTACTGTCTATCGTTCCACTGTCTATAACATTTTTTTAAATTAACAAAAACCTCTAATTTATTAAAAGTCTATAGATGGGACGGTTAATAATGTGTAAGTTTCAAGCGTCAACACAAAAAACTAGGGTCCTGAAACTGTGGTCTTAGAACTGGGGTCCTAAAACTGCAGTCTCCAGTTGTGCAAGAATATTCTACTGGCTGATTCTCATACTACAGCTCCTCACATTTCAAGTGATACCCCACATGTCCATATATACTGTGGAATTATCAATCCAGCTCAATTGCTGAAACAGACATTTTCTTAAGGTGGAATCGAAATTTAAAGAGAACTAGAGGCGAATGTGGAGCCAAGTTCAGCGTTGTGGGAAACGTGCGGAATCTCCCTATGAGCTGAAACCAGTGTTGCCATGTCAAAAAATATATAATTTAGAGTAAGGATAAAGGAAGACAGTTAAATGGGAAAATATGTAAACTCTGTTTTGCATAAAGAAATTGAAGTAATTTATAGGCATTTTCCATGGTTTTGAGTCCCGAAATTCCCAGAACCTGGAAACCGTGGCTGCAACACTATTTCCAGATCTGTTTCATTTTAATACTGCTAGTCTCCCTTGATATTCGCTGGGGTCATGTTGGCGGCTATTTTTGCGCATACACTTAAATGTGTAGGCCATAGAAATAGAATGGATAGAAAGGCCATTGAACTGCTTGGCGTGGTCATTTGATCAGTACACAACAAAATGGCAATTGATGTTAGTTGTCATGGTGACAACCATAGATTGTATAATTACTGGATATAACCATGTGTGACGTCACCCATTGGTTTGTTAAAATCTGATTTAGGTCATCAAATTGCCGTTACGGGCACAGACATCATGGTTGTGGATGTGACAATTTTAGACGAGAGGGAGAAGTAATCTACTTAGCCAACTGATATTAATTGTGATGCTAACAAAAAACAGTATTAAAACCAAATGTAAAACAAAATGTAACGTTACTTACCAGAAAAAGTGAACTGCTATCTCATTTGAGTGTCTTGCCGTACAACCAAATGCAATAGCCACGCCCTAAACGCCCCTTTTCTTTATCGCTGATTTTAAAATCAACAAGACCATAATTCAAAAAATGAACATCATGATAAATTGCAGAAGGCTTAAATCTAGCAATTGAGATCATAACACTCATTATGAAAATGATTATTACCTCAGTAAATCAAGTATATTATGTCTCTCATTCTCATAGACTATTACAGAAACCGAGCTCTTTTGCAACCAGGCATATCACCCCCAGCTGGAATTCAGATAGAATGCAGGATTAAGGCACTTCCTCATTTGCGTCAATTTGCCAAACCGAATGCTCACCCTGTGGTGACAACACACAAATTGTTTTAATGAGGAAGAAGGCCGCTAGATCTTTAGAATGGAATGGTACACATAAAAATGGCTGCCGCTCTGAAAATTCTGCTACATTGATTTGAATTGGAATGTCCTTTCTATCCATTCCATTTCTATGGTGCCTACGTGGATATGGATGTTGTTTTTAAACGAAAATAATTCAGAATTTATTTTAAAATTAACCAATATTATAATTAGATCATGATAGCCTAGGTTTAGAAAAAACTTTTTGTTAAGCCTATAACAAAAAGTGGATTATGCATTTAATTTCTGGGGGTGCCAGCTGCCTCTTTGGGTGGCACAAGCACACCCTGGCACATCCGTACATTTTTGCTGCTTGCTGTGTTGACATTTGATGACGAATTTGTTTAAAGTTACTGAGGTTATATTTGATTCAATTTCAGAACCTTTTAACAGGAATGGTGTTACCATTCAGATAACTAGCTACAATAATAGTTGGCTAGCTAACTAGTTGTTACATGCACAGACATATATGGTTACATGAGTAATCTAACTAGCTATTACCGGCAAAGTGTCAGAATATGACCTACCTTTGACAGGAGCTGTAACCAATGACAGTACAAAGTAACCATTCTAGCCATTGCTTCTAGCCATGACTAGAAAGCATCTATCAGAAAATGACGAAGGTGCGCATGCGTTGATCGCGTCGACTTCCTAAACAACACGCGCACAATTCCAAGATGTCAGCGCCTATGGAAATAGTTGTTTGTGCCGATTCGGTCGGACAACTGTGGAACTGCGCCGTTTTGGACCTTCATTCTAGTACAAATCTTTTGTCTTATCGCGGTGGCAATACCTCTTCCAGATCCCTAACCATTTTGAATGGAGAGTACATCCTCGGAGCCCAACTCGGCAAAAACTTCATCAACGTGTGGGAAATCCAAAGAAAGGTAACTAGCTAGCTACAGTAATATGTTAGCGGCCCGGTCGCTGCATAGTTTCTGGAGAATTTGCACTGACGCGTTGGTTTCTGCATATAATCTTTGAAAAATTTAGCGCGTATGGCTTACTAACGCAAGGGAGGTTTCTAGGTTATTACATGTTAACTACATCGGGTGGACAAAGTTTGCGCATACACTAAACAAAAACCAATGCCAGAACTTATTAAACCTATTAACATTGCTTGAACGTTTTTGTAAAACCTACAGGGATGGACATTAGGTTTTCGGATATAAAAATAAAATCGTAATGTGCTTATCTAAACTCAAAATAAATTCCAAATAAAGGACACAAAAGTATTATATATAACGTGGTTTATTTAACAAAAGGTTGAAGTCCTTAAGGAGCTTGTGTCAACAGGATTAGCAGCAATGACTTGGAGGAAACATTTCCTATTGCCACAGTCTGACATATGTTTGAGGTAATTTTGCCGACGCCTCCCTAAGAAGTTCAGCCTCAGCATTCAGTTTTGATGGGGAATTTGGCTTTTACTCCCTACTTCAGGTCCTGCACAGCATCTCGATTGGATTTTGATGAGGACTTAACAAAACACAAATCCTATTTCTCCCAAGTCATTCTTTGCATATTTGCTTGAATGTTTTGTTACAGGGTTCAAAAGTAACACCATTTACCAGCCAAATGCTGTTAAAATTTACAGGTGGCTGGTAGATTTGTTTTACTCACCAGCCAAAGAAACCATAGTAATCATCTATTGAGTGGCTGGTAAACTTTGAACATTCACTAGCTGTTTGGCTGGTGGATAAAGAAGTTAATTTTGAACCCTGTTTTGGTTTGTTGTCTTGTTTGTTTTTTGGCCAAGCTTTAATTCCTTGACTGATGGGCTGACCTTCTGCCAAATTTTGTGATTTCTTTAATTTTTTTGGTGATTCCACTTTTTATCTCAAACCTCCATAAGACATCCTTGGCCAGTGGTTCCCAACATCTTTTGGTTTCTGTACTACAGGGGTCCTAGTTCCCCTGGTTGCATACCTTGGCCCTTGCAAAAAAATGTTTCACCCATTCGCAACTGCATTTGCAACCGAATGACTATGTGGACAAAGTGGCATTCGGAAAACCACAATTTCTAACAAGTAGACGAAAGGCTGTTTCACGAATGTGCATATGTACTTGTCATTTTAAACTAATACTCGCTTTATAAACAAAATGAACAGGAAAGACAGACTTTGCTTACAGCATAACAGAAGAGTCTATAGCCGCTTTGCGACCGGAGGGATTTGCAGTTCCTAGAACATCATTTTTCTATAACCCTTTTTTTCTCGTGTTCTGAGTGGACCAATTTGGGGATTATTAAATTCCTCGGACCGCAGTTCCTGTAACTCTTTCAGCTCCTACTTCAGAGCAGGGTCTTATAATTTTCCCTTTTCCTAGGTCTACGTTGATTGGTCTGATTTATAAGTCATGTCCGTCGTTTTGTTTGCTTGTTGTGCTCTGCTCTTCTATCTTCTTCCATCATATTACGCTGGAGCCTTCATCTTCTGTGTTTCTCTGTTAAGTACTCCAGCCTAGTCTTTAAACGCTGCTGTTCAAACTCCATTATGAGGACATATCAACAAATATCAACACAACACTCTTTTTTAAATTGTATTGGATGTCGTTTTCAGCCACGTAATCTGAACAAACAGCAAGCAGCTGTTGGAACCCAGAACTACTTGGGCTGAAAACATCCAGATCATCTGCTACATAAGATGATTTACACACTTCTCTAATCCAATATTTTTGTATGTGGTGCTACGCTAAAGTCTAGTGACAACGCTATAAAAACCTTTGCCGTGCAGCTTGTAGAAGGTGTAAGGGTGTGATGCAAGCACGGCAACGGTTTTAAGCATCACTCCCTTACCCCTTCTACAAGTTTCTATGGCCACTTGGCCAGTGCGAATGCAAATTGCAAAACTGGTTTTGGGGGGGAGTAGTTATTAGAACGGTTTAGAAGTGGACTGTTCCTATTAATACATTCCTGTAACTCTTGGTCTCTGGCCAAGTTGGCAGAGGTTTTTTCCTAGTAAACTTCCTGTGAATGTCATTTCAATTCTGTGTTTTTCATATTGTTGAAGCAGGTGACATGAGATTCAGCAAGTCTGCATATCTCCAGGTGCTATGTTTGGGTTACCTTATTTACTTGTCTTATTTAAATAGTGAAATAATAATTTATTATAGTGAAGATATCACAAACTCCTCTGATGTAGGCTAGGAGGGATGAGCCATATTCATCTTTTCATTTTTTCTCTGTTCAGGATCAGCTGCAGCAGAAGATTGTCTGCCCTGGGATTGTGACATGTCTGACTGCTTCCCCCAATGGGCTTTATCTGGCAGCCGGCATTGCTGAAACCATCTACTTATGGGAGGTAAGACCGGCAGTCACATACCTGATGACATGCATAATATTAGCACAAGGGATGGCAGAGCTATTCAAGTTCACACAGCATTACATGGGGTAAAGGTGTCGTGTTGCTAACATGCAATAACTATGGCAGATAAAGTGACTGCACGGCAATATTCATGCCCAACGTAAAGGGCAACTATGATGAAATTCCATAATTTATAAATATTCCTAAATCGATAAGTAATTATTTTACTACTTTATTATAAAAAATGTCCATTGTTGTTCCCCTTTAAGGTGGTGTAACCCTGATTTTTTAATGTGTAATAGTAATGGCAACACAGGTGCAATGCTTAACCTTGAGATGCACAATGATTCTTGGATCAGTTAGAGGCCTCAAACAACAGACATTAGACCAATTTAAAGAATTAAAGGGGGGACCACTGTCAGGAGCTCAGACCACCATACCAACTCCATCACGACATTAGACCAGTTTACAAAAATGCTTACTTTGTCTCCTGTAGACATCTTCAAGACTTCTTAGCAGTGAAGTCAAACATAATTACATGCATAATAAAATCACATGGAATTTTAGGAATTATGTTTGTTGTAGGTTTCCACTGGGAATCTGCTGGCCATATTGAGTCGTCATTACCAAGACCTGACCTGCCTGCGCTTCACAGATGACAGCAGCCATTTCATTTCAGGAGGCAAAGATAACTTGGCGCTGGTTTGGAGTCTAGCCAGGTACAAACAGCTGCCTCAGAAATGTTGTGCGATGTTTTGTGATTTAGCACAAGTCATATGGTGTGTCGCATAAGATTTCACGACTTCTGATGATGAATAGAGCCCGACTGATATATTAATTGACCGATATTATCGGTAAATATTAGCAGTTTACAGATATATTTGTATCTGTGATATTTCCACCGATAACAACCAATATTTGTTTGCAATTCCTTATTTGTGCGGAAGAGGGCCCTGCTTTACCGACTACAGGTTTGAGCATTACAAGAAGATATTATCTTAAAAAGATTAAAACAGTGGGGATGAAAGAACTGCTCATAACAAGCTGCTTTGAAAACCAACTCAAAGTTTTACATTGCATAAAAAGGCTTTTGGGGTTATAAGATAGACGCTATGGCCATATTTAGTTACTGAGTATTAACTGCTGTACCGATGCTAGCTGCTGAAGTAAAAAATGCCTGCAGTGTTTACTACTCCAGGTCTGGCATAAAAATGTTTTCCAAAACTTGAGAATGTCAACACCTGCGTTTCACCATTTCCATGACATCTACTTTGCTATGTACAGTAACTAACATGTGCTCCCTGGGACTGGTAAGCAAGCTATTATAATGAATAGAAACCTAGCAATAACAGCGAGCACCGCAGTTTTGGGGCAAAACCATTAACCTTCGAAAGGTTGTTGAGATAAATAAGTTTAATCTTTGTTGTGTGTTGTCGAATTAATATGGTTTCTCCAGTCAGGAGAAAGCTATTATGAGAAGGTATATGACCTATTTCTGCAAAGTAAGCGAACCATTTTAAATGACGAGCCAGCAACTGCCAGCCTGTGCAGCAGCTAGCCTAATGTGATAAGCAGCAGTAGATTCCGCACTGTCATTATTATGATAGCCAATACCAACAGGATTTATTTAATAAAATGATATTGGTAATTGTTTGGAGATCGCACATTCAATGGTTACTTTGAGGGTGACCAGCGCAATACTTAATTTGAATGTTTGGATTTGATTAGAAAGCAATGTCCTTTAATTATATTTGCAAATAAGTTATTTATTTTCATTATATTAATAAGTAAAGGAACACTTTGAAATGTATCTTATTTTCTATTTTGCCTGCAGCATTTTTACGTGGGCATGATTGACTGCATAATTAAGTCTGCAGTAGAATCACGACCAGCAGATCAAACGACTTAATGGAAGTAGCGCCAAGAATCCTGGCTCTCAAGTTGCTAAAAGGAATCGTTCAAAAGTAATATGAATTGCATAATACACCTGTGCTAAATGCAACAAAACGAGACTGTGGAAATTTACATTTATCTAATACTGATCACAAGAACATTATAGTAAACAACAGTGCAAGGACACAAGTAAAAATATCCTAAAAAACACTCAGAAACAGACAAAGCTGATAAGCTAACTAATGAACAAATTAGCTGAGTTGATTTGAGGTAAGCCTACGGAGCATCAGCAATCACCTGCTATTACTGTACAGTAATCTGCCAGCAATTGTTAAGTAGTTAAGTTGCTCAGAAAAGCGGTTATGGTTTCCTTCAACAAAATACAAAATAATAAAATTAGCATGACTCGCACAATTTTTTAAGACCTTGGAAAATCAGATTTCAGACTTTTTAAGACAATTTTAGGCCTCAAATTCTGGAAAGTAAAATTAAGACTATTTAAGACTTTTTAAGGACCCGCGGGTACCCTGCTTTGAGTGTCTTTGGAGTCTAGTTTAAAGCACAATCCATGCAGGAAAATGTAGATTTTTCATTTCAGCTATAGTAATAGAAAAAGATGTATCTGCAAATTTTTCCCATTCAAAATCGGTATCGGATTCAAAAATCTCATATCGGTCGGGCTCTAATGATGATAACCACTTTGATCAGGCCACAACTACGACATTGTTAGAAAGTTGTACAGTGGCACAATTACAAGTCATTATTGCATTCATTTTTTATTTTTATATTTTTATATTACCTTTTCATCCCACTAATTGACCTCTGTGCATACCAAAAATATCTACACACAATATCCTATACTTTTGAAAACAGCCTAAATGTCTTGAAATAATAAGTGTTAAAGCCAGATTTTACAATGTCAAGAAAGAAGAATACAAATATTTAAAAATGCCTCCTGTTTGGAACAAGGCTTTAAATTAGTACTGCATATTAGGGATGTGCAATTGGTTGAATTTTAATCGCGATTTCAACTATAGCTCCTAACGATTACAAAAACAATGTAATCGAGAAGAAACAATCATTTTGTACATTTAATTTTGTAGGAACACTTTTATTTTTGACACGCACAAGCACACTTTTGTCTCTCCAGAAAGCTAAACCCACTCAGTTGTCTATTAAAGACGCATTTTACAGTGTAACTCCATATCCATCGAGCGCAAAGGCCCAAAAAAATAACACATGCCATTGCATACTTCTTAGCTAAAGATATGTGCCCTATTAGCACAGTTGGGAACAACAGCTCTAGAATTTTGTTGCATACTTTGGACAAGCGTTATAATTTGCCATCTCGTCACCATTTTACCGGAGTTGCTCTGCGTGCTTTATATGACACATGCTGTGCAGAAGTGGCTGATGAGGTGCCAAAGGCAGAGTACTGATCTATGGTCTACAGTAGGCCTATTTTTATATATTACAATAATAGCAGGTGATTGCGGCAGCTCCATGAGTTTACCTCACAGCAACGCAGGTACTCTGTTTGTTAGTTAGCGTATCAGCTTTGTCTGTTTGTGATTCTTTCTTTTTTAGGATAGTTTATTTCTATCCTTGCAGCGTTGTTTACTGAAATATATTTCTTCAGTATTCGATTGCACATCTCTCAGTACCTCAAAGCAACGAAAATGACCCACTATCATTTAGCAGTTAATCACGTTCTCGTTCTGTGTTTCATTTGCGCAGGTGTAGTGTAGAGCCACGTATTACTTTTGAAAATGATTGTACCAACTGAAAAGCCAGGCTTCATGGAGTTACTTCTATTCAGAAGTTTGTTTGAACTGCTGTTTGCAATTCTACAGCAGACTTAAGCACAGACTAACGTGCGCACATACAAAACTTGCAGGCAAAATAGGAATTAAGATACGTTTAGAGGTGTTAATTTATTTAATATAATAAATATAAATAACTTATTTTCAGATATAATTGAAAGACATTGCTGTCTAATCAAATCCAAACATTCAAACAAACTATAAGTACGCCTTACATCTGTCGCTCCCGACATCAGATTTTTTTAAAACTGTTTTTCAAATAAAAAAACTGCACATTTCTAAAGTCAATGAGTAATTGTTTTAAATAATCAGGTTTTCTATATTGACTAAAATAATCATGATTATGATTTTTTTCCATGTTCGCGCAGCCCTACTGCATAGAATGTTTGGACATGGCAGTAGCTGCATCATAATATGGGTAAGCTTTTCATCAGGCCTTGGAGTTTGTTTAGAGAAAACACTTCTATTTGTTTTTTAAAATCCTATTTTGATTGTCTTGCAAAGGCCAACTACAATTTGAAAGTGCAAATGATAGCCAAATATTCGTACCCGAAAAGTTGATACTTAAATGTACGTTGTGTAGATGAGTCAGCTGGAAAGAAATGGTAGATTTGTTCTTAATTTTTTAAAATCTATGCTTAGTCAATACTTACAAGGTGCAAAGTATTGACTTGGTAGACCACTTTCTCCACAATTGTAGTATTAAATATACAATAATTAGGAGGGGTCCGTGTGGCATAGTGGGCTAAGTCGCTGCCTTACAGGACAAGCTACATTGTGATAGTCAGTGGTTCGAGCCTGACTGGCTTCTCTGACTTTGCCGGGAAACTCCAGCGCAAATTTGTATAGCGCTCTCGGGATTTGGGATAAATAAATCAGATTATGTATCCTGCCACATCGTTCTCCAGCAACTCCTTGTGTGCAGATTGGGTGCTTGTAGGTTCAATTGCGAAAGTATACTTGGTAAATTTAATCTTCCCACACATGATCGGACTAAAGCTAAAACATCACTGTTGGATGAGTATTGTGAAAAGAATCGTTCGGCTCGGCAACGTGTGATTGGGTGAACCATGTGAGTGCCGTTCACCCTCCCGCATCTGTCCAGGGAGTTGCAGAGCTGTCGACAAGGCTGGGATAGAGGGAAATTGGGGGGATTCTTTTTTATTTTGATAAAACGCTAGGTGATGCACCCATGACTCAGTAGGAAGTGCATTCTCATCCTTACATTTTTAATTAGGGATGAGTCGTGATTTTCGAATAGTTGAACTGCGTGTGAAATTTGATCATAAAATATTTTTTTTGAATATCGTTATATTTTGCGCAATTCCAATTTCTTCTACATAATTGATGCTGCGCCTACTGTCACAGATTGCGCAGCTGGATATTTTCCTGTCGAGGACAAGGTGTCGCTAATAATGATAAATCAATTTTATCGGCCGGCTGATATATCGGGCCGATATTTGCGTTTTTACGTGTATCGGCATCGGCCGATATGCGGCTGCTGCGTTCGCAGATTTTCCTGGCATTATTTACAGACAGGCGTCCACACAGGCAGCTCTGTGTTGCTGGAGATGCTGCAGTTCATGTGCAGACCATGCACTGCCCCTTGTTCTACCTCACCTGTTTTTACTATTTGTTAAATATAGTTTTTTTAAGTTAAATAAATGTTCCATTTTTTAATTGAGATTTGTTATGGTATCATTGTGCCTATTTTGTAAATTGTGGGAGCAAACGCAGTCTCGGCTCCAAATATCGGCTCAAGACAATCGGCAGCCCGTATCGGTCATTTGCTAAGGTTGATGAAAACAAATATTTATCGGCATCGGCACAAAAAAATCCATATCGGTCGATCTCTAGTCGCTAACATGAATGAAACCCCCTACTGCTGCGATCTAGGCTACCTGCGTTGTGTACATAGTGTAAACAAACAACAGGAGAAGAGCATTCTCTTGACCGTTAACTCTGCGACCAACCATGCAACAACCAAGAAGCTCTGTGTGGGTTTAAAAAAATTAACAATAATTAAATTGAGTGTAAATTATGCCAAGCAAAGCTGGCATACCTCACCTCCACAACAACAATGCATAGCCACATGAGTTTAAATCACCCAGCAGCAGCTTCATCCTCCTCAGGCAGCACCCAGCAGTCAATGGCTAGTTTCTTGGGTAGACGTAAGTTGGATGCTAGGCGCAGTGAGCAAATCACTATGCTAATTATTAGAGCCTGGCCAATAACATCGGCTGATATTAGGCATTTTCTATCGGTATTGGCAATTATAATGGCCGATACGTTTTTTTTTTCTTTTTAAACTGCCTCTGCTGAACTGCGGCTATCGAGACTGATTCAGTACACTATCTCATATACTGTATATAGTTTATATTTTGCTGTTGTTATTTATCAGAACTTATAGAACTTAACACAATATATTTTTCCAGTCTTGTTCAGTTATCTTTATGAAGCGATTAAGTCTATTAATACTGTCAACTTAGATTTTTGGTTGTTGTGGTTTTGTTCAAATGACTTTAAGTTTTGTAACTTAAGTTTGTATTTTTATATTTTATTTATCAGAACTTTAATATATTTTGATGTTCCGCTGTTCTGTTGGGACAATAAAACAAACAAGTTTATTTTTAAACTGCATTATCATATTATTTTAGTGAGGATTCATAAATAACTACAAAGAACTAATGTTAGGGAAATCTGTTTGTTTTGTTAATCGTTTCTGGATTTTTTAAATATATATTGGAATATCAGATTTTTATATCAGCAAATATTTGTATCGTCTCGGCCTTAAAAATCCTTTATCGGTCGGGCTCTACTAATTACAAAGATGATACTAGCTAAGGATATGCTCCTTAGCTGTCATCTAAATGTGAATATCCCCGCCTGGCATAGTTAGCAGTCTCCTACTTGAGTGTGCCTGCGACTTCTGTGCCATCCGAGCGGGTGTTCTCCGGCGCTGGACTAATTGTTAATAGGTTGCGCTCGCGTCTCCTCCCAGAACATGTTAAAATCATAAAATCATTATGACATGTGTCTTACCGTATTTATATTTTGGTCTAACGAGCATCTGGTTTGGCGATGCAGAAAAAGACTGTTGTGCTTATGGTTTTTTCTTCCAATTAACATAGGCCTATATATGTAAAAAAACGTCATGTTACTTGTTTAATTACTATACAGTTTGTTTGATGACAAATGGCTAAAGATTAAATTGGCCTGCCTTTTTGTTTTTTAGCCTCCAATATTCAAACGATATTTGACCTTTGCTCCTCGATTGTTAAATGGCATTTTTGGCAGAAATTCACATCCTTATTTTTAATAATTAATAATCAGTCCATACAAATAGTAAACAGTTTACAATGACAAGAGTCAGAGGTGGTGGCCTGGGAAATATTTAGGTACATTGAAACGATAGTATTTGATGTTTTCTGAAGCTGTGCATAGACTCTGTTATTAGCCTCCAGTGGAAGCTGGTTCCACCATTGAGGGTTCAGGACAGAGAAGAGTTCACTGCATGGATTGAGAGCTTACTTCCCAAAAATGCAGGACGGGACAGCCAAGAGCCCAGAGGTGGCAATCACATTGAATACTCTTAAAGTAACTAGAAACAAATGGAAATGCGTCTTCAAATATATGATCCGCCAGTTACATCTATGCTTTCCACAGGGATGCATGTATTTTAGTAAATGGAAAAGAATAAGTCTATTAATTTTAGTCAATATTGAGTTGTTACAAGTAATCAACATGTACACTTTCATTTTAGATAAAGAAGAAACTGTCCCTGTGCTGTAGATGCGTTAAATAATTTGGGGAGTATGCAGTGTGTAGTGGGCTAAGTCGCTGCATTGCGGGACAGTCTACATGGAATGTGGAAGAAACTGAGAAACTGTTGTGACAGAAGAATATGACCAGGTGCTACTTCTTTCAGACTGCAAGGGTAGCTCGGCTTCCCCTAAAATGTAAAAAAATTAATGGTCAAATATGTAATATTGTGTTAAGATGTTCATCTCAGACTAATTCGTTCAGAATCAGCTACATATTGCATGTCGACTCACTCTACATACATTCCCATAGCGTTACAGTGCATTTCCCTGTTGAAGCCTGGTGTCCATGGACTTAAATTTGGGTGCTTTGAACAGTTTTTTCAGTGCCTCAACTAGACTATTATTGGATAATTGCTGCGATTATGTCCCACCCACAGATGCTCAAGCGTCTCTGGGGGTGAATGGAGGTGGTCCGGGCTTCTGCGTGATGATTGGGAAAAACTGTCGAAAGACAGCATCTCCTCTTGATTGACAGTGATGTTGTACTATAAAAAGTTGCCGAAGTTCAGCAAGCGCCAGGACCATGTCCTAAAGTTGATTCAGCTGTGGGATCAGGGCACCACCAGTGCAGAGCTTGTTCAGGAATGGCAACAGGCAGGTGTGAGTACATCTGCACGCACAGTGAGGCAAATACTTTTGGAGGAATGCCTGGTGTCAAGAATGGCAGTAAAGCATCCTGAGACCATTCATGTGTGGGGTTGCTTCTCAGCCAATTTTGTCTAAGAACACAGCCATGAATAAAGTATGGTACCAACACTTTCTTAGAGAGCAACTTTTCCCAACCATCCAAGAACAGTTTGGTGACGACCAATGTCTTTTCCAGGATGATGGAGCATATTGCCATAAGGCAAAAGTGATAACTAAGTGGATCAGGGAATAAAAAAAATTCATTTTGGGTCCATGGCGAAACTCCCCAGACCTTAATCCCATTGGTTACTGGTGGTTGATCCTCAAGAGGCGTGTGGACAAACAACAACCCATAAATTCTGACAAACTCCAAGCATTGATCATGCAGGAATGGGCTGCCATCAGTCAGGAAGTGGCCCAGAAATTACCATAATTGACAGCATGCCAGGGTGGATTGCAGAGGTCTTGAAAAAGAAGGGTTAACACTGCAAATATTGACTCTTTGCATAAACTTAATGTAATTATCAATAAAAACCTATGACAATTATGGAATGCTTGTAATTATACTTTAGTATACCAGAATAGGGCTGAACGATGTTGTGTTTTAGCATCGACATCGCGATGTGTGCATGTGCGATATTCACATCGCCGGAACATGCGATGTGAAGAAGGGTAGCACTCAATGACAGTATAGGTAGCACCACAGTTTACACAAGTTTGTTGTATGGTTTGTTGCTGGGATGACATGCACCCCCTGCATGCCTGCACAGTGATTTGTTCGCTGTGATTGGTTGTTGTGCCGCTGCTCACAGCCAACATTCTCTGTCACTGGCAGGGCTGTACTAGCGAAAGATGAGCGACGAAGAGGATACGCATTACGCAGGAAAAAAAAGGATGGTTTCGTACCAAAAATAAGGTCAAAATCTTTGGGACTATTTCGGCAAAAAAAAATAGGATGTTGACCAAAAACAGGTACTTTGTCTGGAGTGTTATAAAGTTGTGGCTACAAAACAAGGAAAAACCACCCATTTGTCTGATCACTTAAAACGGCACCACAAAGCTCTTTACGACGAGTACAAAATCGAATTTCGGATGTCAATCAAAACAAAACACATTTGCGATGCCTTTGCCAGTGTGACATCTTAACAGAAAGGCTGTCAATGACAGAAAGAAATAACAAACGCAATAACGTTTCATATCGTAAAGATATGTTGCAATTACACTCCGTCGCATTTACTTAGCCATGATTATGATGATGACCTACACTGTTTTACTTTGGCACGTTGGCTAAAAAAAGTTGACTTAAAAACAAAAGATTGTGAACTAAAATGCTTATAAGTTCTATTATTAACCAATCGGGGGTTGGTGTAAAGCTGCTGTTTTATAAAAAAAATGTGTACTGCTTTTCTGTTTACAGAGAATTAAGCTTGTTTATTTGTGAAATTATAAGTATCATGGAATGGTAATTATTGACTGTAGCCTACATTGATGGCTTGCAATATTGCAATATATATTGTTGGGAAACAAAACGTTGCAATGTAATTTATTTCCATTATCGTGCAGCCCTATACCAGAATAACTACTGCCAAAAAGATCTAAGAACACTGAAGCAGCAAACTTTGTGGAGACCCATACGTGTCATTCTCAAAACTCTTGGCCACAACTTTTTTCAGGCCCGACGACAACTCTAGCAGGATTGTCCAGATGTGACTATGAATTTTTATTGAACAAGGATCAATCCCTTCAATTGGAATGTGATGGCCGTTTTGTGAGATGGCCTTTTTTTGAGTCATGAATGCAGATGTTTAGAAAATAAAGGCCTAAACCAGAGGTGGGGAAACGCTTGCTTGAGGGCCACACTCAGTTTTTGAAACCAAGTGAAGTGCCGCTTAATATAGCTATGTGTGAAAATATTGGAAATGTTATTTCGTTAAATAACCCCCCCCCCACACACACATACATGTGTAGCCTACAGAAAAGAAATGTTTTACATTCTAACACCATTTATTTGTTTGACTTCTCAGAGTTTAATCATTACTGTGTGTTTCAAGATCATTTATCATACTCGCTGACACCTGCAAATCAAGACAACAGTGCGTATGGAAAGTCATTCAAATATGATGAACCCTTCAAGGTCTAAGGGGGTTGAAGTCTACTTGGCACTCTATTTTTTTATAAGTACCTTTATTATTTGGGATTCAAAAGACTCTTTGCTACATGAATAAGTAAAACCTAACCTTTTGAGAAAATGATTTCATGCATGATGTCATATATAGCCAAAACATGTTTAATGTTTAGTTAATTATAGTAAAATACATGTAAACCATGATCAACATCACTGTAAGATCCCTATTGGCATGCCCCCAGGCATTTTCACTTCCTGTTTCCTGTCTCTAATCTTTTTATTCTGTAAAAGGTACCCACATTTGAGACCTGATATTCTCCGGCTGCCAATAACACATATGCACAATCCAACCCCTCATTATTTCCAGCAGAAATGCCTCTTTGCATTCTTTTGTAAGACGCATTTACACTCTCAAGCGTCATTCGACTTTAAGTGTATTTTAAATCGCATTGCTGGCGAGATCGAAGGGGCCATAGTTTGCCCACCCCTGACCTAAAAAAAAAAAGGCAAAGCGTTAGTCAGTTCCGGAACGTTCACGTATAAATAAAACATGTTATTGAATAAGGATCTATCAATTCATTTGGTGAATGGCCATTTTTTCTGTCATGAATGCAGAAAATGACAGTTCCAAAATAATACACTTTAAATCTTCAAATTCATAAATTGTTTGACATGTGTTGACATTGTCATATTCTGGCAAAGATGGGTGGATGGGGGAAGGTGTAGGAGGAAGTAAACGATCTTGAATGGGAATGAACAAAGTTGTTTTTTAGCTAATCTTTGAGGGGCAATTTCTCAGTAATGTCAACCTTTGAACTTCAGTGCATGATATACCATTTGAAAGTTCTGCGAAGCTGCTGACAAGGCAGCATTAGAGGGAAATGGGAGGGCAGAAAAATAGGAAAATCACAAAAAAGAAAATGAATATATAAATTGCCTCATGTGAACTTTGTGATGGTAAGCCCGGATATGGGTCGTGGGTCCCGAATAAACTCATAAAAATATCATTCCTCTCACTTTCAACTGCTGTCATTTTTCAGCAAACTTAGTGAAAATAATTGTATGAACCTGAAAAGATTCAATTGCAATGACGAACTGAACAATTTCCACAGATATGCGACTAACAGAAATTGAATAACGTTTCCCTGAACAAAGTGGAGGGGGGGGCCTGGGTCAAAAGTAACAGTATCTTGTGTGGCCACCAGCTGCATTAAGTACAGCAGTGCATTTCCTCCTCGTGGACTGCAGCAGATTTGCTAGTTCTTGCTGTGAGATGTTACCCCACTTCTACCAAGGCACCTGCAAGTTACCAGACACTTTTGGGGGTATGACCCTAGTCCTCACACGCCGATCCAATAGGTCTCAGACTTTTTTTATTTGATTGAGGTTTTGGCTCTTCGCTGGCCATGGCAGAACAGTCATTTCTGTCTTGCAGGAAATCATGCACAGAATGACCTGTATGGCTGGTGGCATTGTCATGCTGGAGGGTCATGTTAGGATGAGCCTGCAGGAAGGGTAACTCATGAGGAAGGAGCATGTCCCTTGTAACGCTCACATGGAGATTGCCTGCAATGACAACAAGCTCAGTCCGGTGATGCTGTGACACACTGCCGCAGACAACGACTGACTCTCCACCTCTAATGTGAACCCACTCCAGAGTACAGGCCTCTGTGTAATGCTCATTCCTTCGATGATGAAATGCGAGTCTTAACATCATCATTGAACATCACCCCCGCAACTTGTCAGTGAGGAGCAGTTATTTCCCGCCCTGTCTGGTCCAGTGACCAGTGGGTTTGTGCCTATAGGCATCATTGTTGCCAGTGATGTCTGGTGTAGACCTGTCTTACAACAGGCCTACGAGCCCTCAGTCCAGCTTCTCTCAGCCTATTGCGGACAGTCTGAGCACTGATGGAGGGATTGTGCATTCCTGGCATAGCTTCATGCAGTTGTTGTTGCGGCTATCCTGTACTTGCCCTGCAAGTGTGATGTACCAATCGTGTGCAGGTGTTTTTACAAGTGGTCTGCCACTGCGAGGAATATCCTTCATGTCTCCCTGTAGAGCTGTATTTGGGTCTCACAGTATGGACATTGTAATTCATTGCCCTGGCCACATCAACCGTCCTCAAGCCTCCTTGCAGCATGCCTAAGGCACATTCATGCAGATGAGCGGCGTGCTTGTGCATCTTTTGGTGTTTTTAAGTAGGGTCAGTAGAAGGGTCTCTTTATTGTTCTCTGATTTCAAACCTGTGACCTTAATTGGTATCTTAATGATGATTCCACATGTGTATGTTCACTTTTCTTTTGGGGTCATTTAAAAAGCAAGGAAAACATTGTAAAAACCCTTTACAATGAAGATCTGTGAAGTTATTTGGCTTTTTTTCAGTGTCTTGAAAAAGGGATTTATTAATAACATTACAAAGTCTTACTTTGAAGTTACAGGTGACTCTTACACAGTGTTGTCTGGTGCAAGATTATCAAATTTTGTGGTTGCCTATACGAGAACTTGAAATCCATTACATCCTCAGAATCTTGTAAAAAAATGGGACACCAGGAATGTCCACGTGGCGTACGGGGCTAGGTTGCTGCATTGCAGGACAATCTACTTTACAATGGACATGGGCTCGAGCCTGACTATGGGTTCTCTGATTTTCCCCAGGCCACGTGCATGAGCAAATGCAAAAATTGGCATAGCGCTGCCTGGGATTTGGGTTAGATAAGTCTCTCCAGCGACTCCTTTTGTCCAGATCGGGCGCCTGTAAATTCAGTCACAGATATATATTTGGTGAATGTAATCGTCCCGTGCATGATCCGACTAAAGGCTTCCGTTTTGGGTGAACAGTGAGAAAAGAATCTCCGGCTCAGGGGACATGTACGGTAGTTGGATGAACCATGTGCACGTTCCTCACCATCCCACAAATCTGTACAAGGGGGTTGTGTAGCTGCTGACAAGGCAGGATTAGAGAGGGAATTGGGAAGGGAGGAAAATATGAAAAATAAAAAATGAAGAAATGTCATTTTTTAGGGATGCAACAATAGATCGGCTAGTATTGGTTTTTCAATCGGCAAACGGCTAATGTTCTTGCATTTCAAGTTGCAGATATGAGAACAACATCAAACACTTGAGCTAAAAAGTTTGATTATACTTTTCTCCTCACAAGTTCTTATTGCTGAATATGAATGCACTATAGGGAATGTCAGTATCAAAATCACAATGTTGATGTTTATTTTATATTTGAACTTGACGAAGGAGTCTGCCTTGCTCACAATCTATCGGTTCCACCCCAAAACCAGCCCTTAGGATCTGAATATTTAGGCGATACAGATCTCTTAATCTCAGGGAAAATATGATTAGCACTTTGATCATTGGCAGGGAGTGCAATAAACAAGTTTACTGAGTGTGAGTATTTAATCAAGAAGACTTGTAGATCTATGAAACACTGAAAGCTAATTCTCACTTGGATTTCTGGATTAGTTCGTCATTGCTGGAATACATGTCTTCTTAACTATGCTATTAATTATTAATGAAATAAATAAATCTTATGAACTATTTTTAGGGAACAAATTTAACAAATTGGATGAAGTGAATTATGCTAGAAAGATTTAGTAATCAGCTTTTTTTAAATTGATTTGCTTATTTTAATAAATGTTAATATAAAGTACATGATGGGGATAAAACAATAGATGGGCTTTTCCATGAAATCTAATCACTAAACGGATCAATGTTGAGCTCATGATTTCGGCTGCATTGGTGAATTTTGAGGATCACTTCCTACTTAAATACAACAACTCATTCATCAGTTAACTCAGTTAATACACCGTTATAGTTTTCTTTTGTTTGGGATGATAGTGAACATGCTCTTGTCCAGTAGGTGGCACTGTGAGACAACCATGTCTAGTGCTTTTCAGCAGTAATGTGGTGGAAATGTACATGTTGTGGTGAACAAGATGGTTTAAGGAATGTAAAGGTATTCTCATATTTTCCAATTAGTTGAGTATTAATATTAGCTAGTTGAAATGGCATTTAGACTATTGGTAGGCACCCTTACTCAGCCATACTTACTAGGGAAAACTGTAGGCCAGGCTTTGGATTTGCAATGAATGGATAAGACTTGCTTTCCAAAGTAATATATTCTCCTCTTTTTGTAGTCAATAAGGTGGTCACTGTACTACCATTAACCAGGCCTATTTTACATGCTCTATATCAGCTAGCTTTTGACTTGTTTATGAAATGAGTTTAAATCCTTAAAGTAAGGCTCCAACCGTTTAGCCCAACGCTGTTTGACGTGAGGTTTCCTTTGCCTATATCAACAGTCAACATCAGGGAGGGAAATATCAACTCCAATATAGCTTTTGATGTATCAAACACCCGGACAGGTCTTCCTGCCTACACTAGCTTTTGTTGCAGTAATTTCCCTCTCAAAGCAGAGGCTTACAACACCATACTTTGAAATGGAAAACGCTTGTCAAATATCTGCAATGTTGATGGTATCTCATGAGCTGAAGTTAACCTTCATTCAGTTAATCAGAGATTTTGGCTGTCCACCTGGGCCTTTTGTCAGAGCTTTCACTGCGTCATTCAGGTAAAAGAACCCACATCCATATCCAAGTGTATTTTCCTTCTTATCTCACGTTTTTAAATATCCTTTGAGACGAGCCAGCCATTTTTGACAAAAGCTGGTGTATTATTGAACACAGAGCAGAGGAGAACGGAGAGATTCTCAGGTGTGAGATGGAGCTGAACATTAAACAAACTCACATCCCTGTGGCTGTTTGTCCTGAAATGAGACAAAAATGTTCCAGATCTGTAAAAGGAGAGTGCTTGTGTCATAGTACAGAGGGAAAGTAATCCAGCACTGAGATGAAGACGAATAGGTCAGCACTGCTCCAATACTTGGAGGTGTCAGAGATGATGAGTATCTTAATTTGTTTCTCCAAAGCCTTTCAGTCACGCAGTCCTGGCATCCACTTCCAATAGGAATAAAAAAATCTAAATTGCCCAACATTCGCACTGTTGAGTTGCATCTTTGTTTGGGACCATTGGTCATCGGCTCCCCAGAGGGTCTTTGATTGCTTTATAAAATCAATCTGGAAAATGGTCAATTTCTGCATTCGAAGTGTAAATAAATCTAAATATGGTAGTGTAAAAATTAACTTGACCAAGATGTGCTAACCTTGCACTAGTGTCTGCTCTAATGGGGTGTGACTTTTCTGAGGAGACTAATGGACTCGACAAGGTAATGTTCAGTAAATGTCTTCATTACCTGTTGGTTTACAGGGCATCCAATAAAACCAAAACAAAAATTATATTACATTTCAGTCATTTCGCAGACGTTTATAACCAGAGCGGCTTACAGCAAGTTTAGGGGCATAAAATGCCTTGCTTAAGGACACAATGCCATTTGGTACAGTTGGGAATTGAGCCAGCAACCTTCTGACTACAAGTCTGACTCTAATCCACCGAGCCATTTGACATAATGAACTTTCATTTTATTCACATGAAATGATTTTCCTCTCAGACTCTATATTTAATTCCCAGTTATAGTTGCAAGAATCAAAGTCCAGTGTCTGCTGATTTCTCTGACCTTGCTCTTTAGAAAAGGGACAAAGTGGAAAGTTAACGTAGCATACAGAGGAGCTTGACCCCGATCTGGAGGGACTTTAAATGGCTGCCGGCCTGCATCGGCTAATGCACCTTTCACCTGTGAAGGATGGCCTGGGTCGGGCCCACATAGCCTCAATAAGTGGTTTGCATCGACTTCTTCCCAGAGAAAAATAATGAGCGGACGTGGTTAAAGTCCCCGCTAATATCTTTGCTACACACCCTCAGCAACTTAGAAACCAAGCTGTATTTTGCTCTAAATGGGAGTTTTCCCGTAGAATGTCCCTGCTGTTTCTGCCTTCCTATGAGCCCATTCTGGAGTTGAAGTTTGTGCTATGTTGTGTGCCTGGACGGGTGATGTTTGTCACAGATGTCGCTGCAGACAGGTTGTCCCTGAGCTCCTGCCATGGAGCGCCTGTCGCCTCCCAACTGACAGAATTGGGCCTGAATCCCGCTCAGCTAATCAGCAGGCTTTTTTTATCCTCCCCCTATATTCCACTCTTGTCTATCTTTGTTTATCCATACATAGGTCTCCCACTCTGTTTTCCTCCTGCTCTCAGGCATGTTTGGACTGAGTCAGAACCACAGAATCATCAGTATGTGTGCTCACTCTTCTTGATCCATTCATTGGCTTTTCCTTCCTAATGAACTGGCTGGAATTGTATTTTTGTCTACCCAAATATTTTTTACATTGAATTTGCACTGTGTAGAATGAAAAACCGAGCTTCCAAAAGCTGTAGAACATTTACAGTAATTTATTACAATAAATGTATTGCTCTTGGATTTCATAAGCAATGGATGTATATACAGTTCACACACCCCACACACAGCATTCTTGTCTGGTGTACTGAGACTTGGTGTTTCTGAGCATGCCAACTGTACAGCACCAGATAAACCAATAGTTTGGCAAGCACTGTATATTTTTTGTGTTTAAATACATTTTGGGACAAATGTTGTTCACTATTTAATATTCATGTTTTGCTACTCTTCAAGTTTCTACAGAACACAGCTATGTATTCAAGATCGCTGTCTTTACTGTATACGGTACTTCCAAGATAATCAACCTTTCCATTTTTAAATGATTAAATGAGCTTGATTACAATGGTAGTTTTTGTTTAAATAAACTTAAGAACACATACAGTAAAATCACATTTCTTTTATACCCTTTTCATAATGCTGATGGTTTCCTACGAAACTGATTGCAGCGATATGTTCCTCTTGTCTACCTGGCGGAGTGATACACTTGACTGCGCAATAGACCTGATAATTCAAGGTTTTTCGAAGCGCATTTCTCTAAACGTGGACATACTTTAATAGTTAAAAATTATTCAGATGGCCATAAATAGCAAATGTTCAGATTATCCCAATATCTAAAATAATATATGTCAAAACCTACTGCTTAACTGTTATGCCAGATTCTTAATTGGGTGGGCCGGTGTACACCCAAGCCCACCTGTGTCTACGCGCCTGTGTACATGTCCTTATATTGTATATCTTTTACATTGAACATTTTGACTCAACCTTCTCTATACAAGCAAGGATATAACTACATGAGGACACAATGTAAAACAGGATAAAAGAAAGGAATATACTGTAAACCAACAAAAGTAAATTGCCAACTGCTTCCTGTGTGTTTTTCAGTGTGGTGCAGCTGGACCCCTCCCACAGCCCTGAGCCGCGTCACGTCCTGTCCCGTCACGCACTCCCCATCACGGACATCCACTGTGGGCTGATGGGACCTCAGGCTCGAGTAGCTACTGCATCCCTGGACCAGACAGTCAAGGTGGGCCTTCTTCTTCCATTCTCAGTAGGCTTATACAAAGGGAATTGTCTTTACAACTGTCTTAGGGAAATTTGGGCTGGTGGCTATTGTACAGACATGGTCAAAAGTTCTGAGAATAGTATTGGTCTCCACAAAGTTTACTACATTAATGTTCTTAGATCTTTTTGTCAATAGTTACTATGTTATACTGAAATATAATTTCAAGCATTATATAATTGTCAAAGGCTTTTATTTGACAATTCCATTACGTTTATGCAAAGAGTAAATATTTAGCAGTGTTTACCCTTCTTTTTCAAGACCTCTGTAATAATCCGCCCTAGCCACCTGTTTCGTTGGCTAAGATCTAGTCATTTTCCTGTAGTATTTACATTCTAATTATCCATATGCTTCTTTTTTTGTTTAACTAGGTTTGTTTTTTATCCCTATAAATAAAGGCAGATTCCTAAGTGTAAAATGTACTGACATTCCATCTTTTAGGTCATGTAAGTCCCTTGTAGGGCCCCTGTTTGATACATTTAACAGACCGTGATCCTATTTAAAATGTGAAACATGCTACTGAGCCTTCCAGTGTACAGGTACTGTAATAAATGGGGCGTAATCGAAGGTGACCTCACCAGTCAGTTCCGCCCTGCGGAAATTAGGTTACAAATGATCAGTTCTCTTGGTTTTTCAATGTGGAGCAACTGTTTCTAATGGGTGAATATTCATCCCGCTTTGACTTGATTAATAGAAGGAGCGTTTGGATCAATACACATTTGGTGGGAGGAATTTCCATGCTTGTTTTAATATGAGGGAAGAAATTATGAATCATTCCAATTAGAAATGTTGCGTTTTTACTGCTGTCTTTACACTTGTGATAGGCTACAAATAATGCTGCATGCATAGAAACCACACTACATCCAGTAGTGTAAAATAAATTGCACGGTTCAGCTAGACAAGAGTTAAAGTATTTAACAAATATTACTGGAAGAGATCCTGCCGTAAGGTTACAGCTAAGTCTGTCGCAATTATTACATAATTGCTTGATCGCGATTTTTTTGAATAGACTGCAATTATTTTGCATGATGACAATTATTTCCATTATAGATTTTCGTCTAAATTAGTTATTTTTACACCACTGGAAGTATTTCTCCCCGACAGGTAAACAAGTGCTTTTGACAGCTCCAGAGAAAGTTGTGTAGATAATAGTCCTCTACTGCTTTTATGACGTTAAAATTTCATGATGTTTATATAACTTTTATTATTTATTTGACACACGCATTTCCAGGGCCTGTTTATTCCATAAAGTCTTGATCAACCAATGAAAAAATTTAACTAAACTCAAGCCAGTGTGAAACCATTTTAACAGTATTAAATAATCATTAGATCATTTGCTTGGAAGCATAGTCACTTTGTTTTTCACTGAAAATGCACATGCAAACTATTTGATATTAACATTGCGACTACATTGCCATCAGCAGTCTTTGAAATTAACAACGTGTGTAGGGATAAACACACAGGCCCCACGGTGTGCACATTTGGTTTTAGGACAAATTTAAAAAAGAAACATATAACTTGGAAAATACTACGCTGGATTTCGTTATTTTTTGGCCATTGTGGAGGCTTCGTCACATATCTTTAAGAAGGTAGCCACATAGCCATAAACTAGAAAAGTGAAAATCTAGCAGTGCCTAATTTTGCTTTCAAAATAAAAGCCATTAATGTAAATCTTAAAAAAGACAGTTCATATTTAAAAGTATGAAAATATTAGATATAGATATAGATATGCACAGTCATATGCAAAGTTTAGGCACCCCTGACAATTTCCAGTTGGGTGTTTGGATCAGCAATTTAGATTTGATCTATCAAATAACTGAAGGACACAGTAATATTTCTGTAGTGAAGTGAGGTTCATTGGATTAACAGAAAATGTGCAATACGCATCAAAACAAAATTAGACGGGTGCATACATAATGCACTACTGTGGCTATTGTGACTAACTTAATATAAGTGCTTTAATTTATTAAATATAAAGCTTGACCAAAACTGAGGGCACATGTTAACAGTATTTAGATGCAGCTGTTCTATACAAAATGATTTTTTTAAATGGCTGTGCATGTAGAAAAGGATGTAAATCATTAATCACAATTATTCGTGTGACAATTAATCCTCAGCAAAATGTCATAATCGTGACTAGGGATGGGACGATTACCGGTTTCACGGTAAACCACAATAAAATGTCTGGAAGGTTAGTATTATTGTTTAAAATGTATTTATAATTAAAACAGTCTTTTTGATTATCGTGATTTTTAAATCTTACGGTAAATGCTGTCCAGCCAGAATCAGTCTGCATGCGCGGGCCTGCGTCAATGTTGTTTTTTGCACAAGAAGACACGGCGGAAGGCAGTGACAGCACTAGGGAGATTTTTCAGCCGTCCAAGAGGACAAATTCTGAGATGTGGTCATATTTTGGCTATTACAAGAGTCCTGAGGGCAATTTAATCTAGGATGGTTACCCTGTCTGCAGATCTTGCAAGAGGAAAGTTGCTGCAAAAGGGGGAAACATCATATCTTCCTGACAACCAGTCACTGTTGTATAGCGAATGCATAAATATTTACTTATACCAAAACTAACTTGGGCAAATAATTGGACAGAAATATTGATTAGAGATTAAATATTTCATTATCTCAATTGAAATTAATGCAAAGCTTCTGGAAGAAAAGTTTTACAGCAAGTAGATTTTCGCCATAACGAACAAACATGTTCAAAATATTAAGGGTGACATTTAAGGGATAATGTATTGTATTGATTCATAGTAAACTTATTACACAAATTTTTTTATTTATACCTCAGAAATAATTTAAGCTTAGTTTGAGTCTTGTTTATATTTAATATACTTAATATATGTAAAACATATTTTATTGTGTCCTTACAGCTTTGTTTACAGAAATTAGCAATGAATGTAATAAATGTGTTACATGAATAGGCTATTACAACAGTGTCAAATTCAGAGCATAGGTGAAAAATCATCCTGTTAACTAGCCCTTTCGTTTACTTCAGCAGATGGTAAAGCTATTGCCTAATTCTAACAATATTATCAGTCATCAATTTATGGGAAATTCATAATGAAATCAGATCGGATAGTAGGCTGTAGTGGTAGCCTATAGTAAAATAAAAAGTGCATATAGCTTCTAATTGTGATTAGAAATTGTTGATTTTCAAGTATAAAAGTTGTTGAAATGTTTTCAGTGTGTGTATCAGTTTTTTTACATTTCCATCTCATTTTAACAAAACCGCAATAATATTGATAGTCGTGATAATTTTGGTCACTATAATCGTGATATGAAATTTTCATACCGTCCCATCCCTAATCGTGACTGCCCTAGTTGTATCACTAGTCTCCATGCTGTTCCTTCTTTATTCCAAAGAATTGAAAAAACAAAATCAATATAATGCTGACATGCTGTTACGTGTCTCCATGTGTGGGGAGACCACAGCAGTTTTGAACAAAGAGGTGTACAGCAGAGGTTCCCAAACTGTGGGTCATGCAGGGCTTTGCTTGTGGGGGGGTGCAAGTGAAAAGTTAAGGCAAAAAAAAGTTAAATATGTCCTGAAACATGGATGCTGTTTTTCCAGCTCTAGGTCAATCCATCTAATTCATTTTAGTGAGTAGGCTAAATACATTTGGGAATGAACTGTGTTTGTTCTATATGGAAGGCAGCAAGTTAAACCTACATTTCAATTGTTGTTTTACAGAGAGGGGTTTCACATCACTAAGAGCATCAGTCATTGAGTATTTGTGTATTTTCTTCATTTATGCCCATCATGGTTACAAACTGATCATGGGACTTTTTTTAACCATCCCCTACTTGCACCATATATTTGTTGAGTAAGTCATCGGAAAGAGGATAGCAACACTGATGCATCGCACCTACCAGATTATTTTCCATCCGTTGGACTTTGCCGTTGACATTGGCTGACAGGGTTTGTTTGAATGAATCAGGTCCCATAAGGAGGAAGGTGTGAAAGACCCAAGGGCTTGTAATGTTTATTGGATGGCAAGGTTTGACTGAGATGGGATTAGACGAGCAGACGTCTGGATAGCCAATCGAAGCAAAGATGCAGACGTGGGGTGTGTTTGAGACCAGAGATGTGAGACTTGGTGGGAGTTCATAGTCATGCTGGTTTGACTCTTACCTCTTAGGTTCTTTATCTGGCTGATTCTGTTGATGTATTCTGCTGTTATGCTATACTGTATGTATAGTAGGGGTACCAGTACGCTTAACGTACGGTACGTATTGCGGTTTGAGGGTCACGGTATGGTGCGTTTTGGGAAAGTGCAAAAAATGATTGAAAACAGTTACAGATCAGTTTTTAGAGATCAGTTGGCGAAAGATGGGTGCTTTTTTACAGCTATTAACAAAACACACCTATCACTCTTGTAATTTATTTGGCCTGATCAGATTCTGCTGACAGGGCTGCTTGAATACAGTGAGGAGGTAGTTGTTTTTGTTTCCACAACTGCCTCTGCAGCTGAATGACTATATGGACAAAGTAACAATTGGGAAGCGAACAATTGTTTTTTAAACTCAACATGCACATGCATTGCCCCAT
This sequence comes from Umbra pygmaea, assembly GCA_016801145.1. NCBI lineage: Eukaryota > Metazoa > Chordata > Actinopteri > Esociformes > Umbridae > Umbra > Umbra pygmaea. Next base: position 28,080 of record JACXGM010003613.1, read on the forward strand.
AGCTACTTTATTTACTTTCCATACGTGCAAAATGATTTTGTCCTATTGTGGAAAGGTTGTTTCACAAAATGTGCACGTGTCCTGTTATCTAAATTGCTTTCTATACATACATGAGATAAATATTTATAACAGGCAAGACTGATGTTTAGCAATATTAGAGTCTAGTTTTGGATATAGATGAAGCAGAAGATTTTCCCATGATGACTCATCACCAGCACTCATCATTGTAGGTATAGATCTCTTTCTCCTGATATTCTCACAAGTTGGAAAAGTGCAAACAATGATTACAATGTTGATTACTATGTGTGCGAAGGCGCAGAATAGCCAAATATATTTTCACATCAGTTGGAGTTTTTGGAAAAGCATAGAAAATACAGTAGCTAGCCATTTATTTATAATTAATGTTCAGGGTTTCCCGCAGCACTTTGCAGTCTAGGCGGCCGCCTAAACAACAGACGTCTGCCGCCTTAAAGCTGCTATATGTAATACATGTACTGTAATAAATCCAAAAATGACGCCAATGCCTCATCAGATATTAAGGAAACATGTTAAGCTGAAATATTATATTTTCTGAAAACGATGCTAATGTCAGTATTTTTTCTTTTGGAAAAGTACGTTCCGTGACTAAATTTATGTTTATGTTTTGGCCTGTGTGTTGTTATCAACTGCCCATTTTGGCAGCACAAACGGATTGCCAGGCATACCTTTAAAAACGCAAACCCAGCGCGCTACAGCCATGGAAGCAGCAACGAAACGAACGAGATTATAGAGATTTTACACAACCTAAAAAAACTCTGCATGTTTCTAAATGGTTCCATGACCATAGACGTAGTAAAACACGGTTCGCTTGTCATGATTGCGCTGATGTTGTTCGTCATGTTAGTTTCGATTCTGGGGAGGAGGGGGCGGAGGGATACAACTCAGGTATTTTGAATTTGAACTGTAGTACCCATTTTTTAACGCTGGCTGTCCGTTTTACATATAGCACCTTTAACTACGCAGTCCCAAAATAGTAAATCTGACGTGTGTTGCGTCCGAAACAGCTAGTTAATGATGTGTGATGCGTCCGAACTGCACCATCTGGTGCTGTATTAATGTCATTGCACTCAGTCACCAGCATCTAAATTCCTTTGCATATTTCGACTATGATGCATTGCATGAAGAATGCCGCCTTATCTAACACATTTTCTGGGGGAAACCCTGATGTTCTATGTATTTGGGTTCATGTGTGAACTACGAATTGCCATATGGTACGTTTACAAATACGTGTACCTTTACAGCCCTAATGTGTAGTAATTCAAGCCTTCAAGCTCATCCATATTGTTGCTGACCTTAAAAACGTTTGACAGGTTTCAATCAATTATCTGTTTTATTTGGCTCTGGCTAATCAATACTCTCTTGTTGCATATCTTTTTCTGCCTTCTTCCAACAGTAAGCTCACATCTCTCCTGTCTCTACCATTGTCCCTGGAAAGACCGTTAGCTGTCACTTGTATTTCCTCTTTGTGGTCTGTTCTATTTATTGCGGCTTATCTTGAAGTCGACACTCCCACAACAATGTTTTTCTGTACAAAGGATTATTTCTCTCTTCTCTCCTTCATAGACACTTGGCTGTTATTTGTTTGTTTGTTTATTACTATCACCTTTTGTGTGAAGTGAATGGAGAACCTTCTGTACAGTCTGTCCTACCACCTCAGATAGTTTTCCATTTATTTTGTTGACAA
>JACXGM010003613.1:29902-41174 GCA_016801145.1 Umbra pygmaea
TGTGTGTGTGTGTGTGTGTGTGTGTGTGTGTGTGTGTGTGTGTGTGTGTGTGTGTGTGTGTGTGTGTGTGTGTGTGTGTGTGTGTGTGTGTGTGTGTGTGTGTGTGTGTGTGTGTGTGTGTGTGTGTGATGTCAGGCCTCAATCGCTCTGATTAGCTTTTTGACTGCTGTGCCGACTGACTGACTGACAACAACCAGCAGCTCAGTGAGGAATAACTCAAAGGCTTTATGGAGCCAGCCAGACAGTGTTTCTATTTATTTGGAAAGACACGCCATCTTGCTCTGAGATTTCATTTCTCTGCACATATAGAAAATATTCTGTCTGTTTGTAGAGGTCAAATAGAATGTGAAGATTATTTATTGCATTTCGCCTGTATTGTAAATAAGGTCCAACATTATTTGGACTTCTAACATTACAATGGTCATGAATGACTTTGACGACAATATTGCCGAGGTGAAATTCAAGGTGTTAGAGTGAATAAAGTGATCACCCCTCACCCAGACATCAATTATGAATGCCACCAGGTTGTGAATGTAATGAGAAGATTTCAAATATCTAAGCTGATCAATATGATCCCATAAGGTAGTCTCTTTAGCTTTCAGAGAAATTGAATAGAGTTTAGGTTTTCTGCTGAAGTCGTGTACCTAGCCACTGCATTACATCGTGCCAGTAATTACAATTACTACATCTAGATTACTGAAGGCTCAATTATATTTATTGTAGTTTTACCAAAGTCACTGATTTATCTCTGACTAACAAAGCCTTTTTTATCTTAAAAACAGAGAAGTGCCTTCGTATTTTTTAATGCACCTCCTTTATTTAAAGACGTTTCAGGTCTATTTGCAAAAGTAACAACTATTTTGAATGGGCAACTGAGTATGAATTCACAATGTGTAGTAAATCATAAATCTCCTCAATGTTATGTTGAATATATAAATTGCGTTCTCAGCACTTGTAGCTAGCAGCCTCGAAGTCAAGAACTGCTTTGGTTTACTAAAACAGATTGACCTTTACTCTGACTTTGCACGTTCTATAGGCATAATTGGGATTGTAGTAATGTTATTTCTGCAGTTCTTGTCTCTAACAAATGATACTACGTTTGCAGTTATGATATGCAGAGTTGGATTTGAATCCAGTTGATTAATTCCAGGACAGAAAAAACACCTTTTCTATATAGTCCCCCGATTTTAGTGCAAAAACCTTTTGTGTTATACCAGTATAATGTCCATATAAAGCAGATATTTACCATTTTCTCACATCCTGTACATTGCAAGAACTGTCTGAAATCTGTGCCCCTTTGACCACTCCATATGCTGGGGAAATTCTCTGGTGATGCTCTGCCAGGGTGCGTTACATCCTTTTGAAGTTGTTTTTATGTATTTTTACATCTTCAGCAAATGAAAGGAATGTTGAAAATGTGACATTCAAACAAATGTTTGTATGATTATTTTAGAGGAATGTGCTTTTACTTTTTTAAACAACTTGATGTTCCAAACTCTCTTGTTTTTGATCAGCCTAAGGTTTTGGGTTTTGTTTCTGCAAGATGTTTTCAGATGTTCAGCCTCATAATGGCTTCTATAAAATTCCAGAGGAAACACAAACCCTAGAATCACTCTAGACATTCAGGATATTCTCTTATGTGCACGGATCAAGAGATGGAACACACTGAAAGCCAAACATCAGAATGATAATTACAGGTACAAACACTCCCTTAAATACATTTTTATTCCAAAATGGATAATAAAGCTAAAAGAAAAAATAATGCTTCACTGGCACTATATACAAACTATTTTTTGTTAAAGGAACCCCTAAACACCTCAAAATAGTTGTGCTGGTCATGTTTCTGACATGACGGTCACTAAAGACACCTCAGCGCATTCGGTAATTCCAAAAACCTTTGTTTATGTCACTGCAACATTAAAAAAATTATCTAGGTGCGATCATTTCACTTCCTGATATTTATTTTTCCCATTTTCTTCTATCGACTTGATTCAAAGATCAACTCGGGTTGAAACCTAACAGTTTGTATTTTCAAAAATGTTACAGTGATGTAAATGAAGGTTCGTCCAACCACCGATTTACCTTTTCACACTGCTCATCCCCCATGGAAGCCTTCATTCAGGTCCTGCACGGGCTGATTACGTTCACCAACTATACTTCCACAATTTGAATTTACAGGTGCCTGATCTGCACGCAAGGCGTCGCTGGAGATCAAAGTGGCCCTCTGACTGATGATTAGGTTGCCATGATGGTATGAGGGCCAGATTGGAAATTTGTCCAGGAAACCGGGGTGAACACCCCTACTCTTACAAATAGTGCCATGGGATCTCTAGTGACCACAGAGAATCAGGAAACCCGTTTAACGTCCCATCCGAAAGACGTCACCCTCTGCAGGGCAAATGTCCCCATCACTGCCCTGGGGCATTGGGAATGACCTTTAGACCAGAGGGAAGAGTGCCCCTTTACTGGCCCTCTAACACCACTTCCAGCAGCACTGGTCTCCCATCCAGGGACTAACCAGGCCTGACCCTGCTTAGCTTTATAAACAAACCGGCAGTGTAATACAGGGCTCTATGATGCTGGTTAGTCACGCTCGAACCACTGATTATCATGACGTAGACTGTCCTGCAATGCAACCCCCCGTTAATGCAATAGTTATACGGCATTTAAATCACGTAATCTAAGGAAATTCTTGTCTCATGTTTAATAGTCATTTTAGACTAAAGAATTTAAACACAATGTAAAAATGATTTAATGTGGCGCAATTGTAACAGTTCTTCAACTGCCTGCAAATTGTAAACAGATGTAAAAGTATTATTATATAAGAAATAATCTTCAATGTTACTAAAGGATTAGTGTAATGTTATTAAGCCCATATTATGTAGATATTTCCATAGTTGGATAAAATGTGAGTGCTAATAATTGTAATTCCCCCTTTTCCCCCAGTGTTTTATGTTTGACAGCCACGGCTTGTCTCCTCCATCTTTCCTTGCCTCTCATCTAGAAAATCACATCTCATCTCCCCTGTGGCAGACGGAGCAGCCCACAACCTTTAGAAACAGTTTGAAGATGTAGGCTAATATCATTTTTTAGGCTAATATACTTCATACTCTATCTTTTTATTTGAAATCAAGGACAGATCATCCCTAAAAGTATTTCATCTCCAGTTTTTATTATTAACACATACAGAAAAATGTAAATGAACAGTTTAATGAATGCATTAAATGTATTGAGATTTTCGTGTCTAATCATGTACTACTTTTGACACAGACGTTTTAAATGAAAAGGTAGAGTGCACCGTTGTTCTGTAGCTTGCTCAGTGGTTGTTTACCTCTGTGGCTTCTCTCACAAGTGTCCTTGTTTGAGCGCTGAGGGATGCCCTTTTCCTGGCAGTGCCTGGGTGATGTGATTAAACTTTGCTCCAGCTTTGCTCAAAGGGATGTCCAAACACTTAGATATCTTCTATCCAAATGTATTGACTTCTGTTGAATGTAAATCTTGATCAACAATCCTTCTGACAGGTTTTATTTTCTTTAATGGTTCACAGATGGAGGCCGGTCATACTGTAATTAGTGTCCTCAGTTTTTGGAAATATTTTGAATGGGAAACCATTCAGCACAGAGGCTAAATATGTATGCCAGCAGCATATTTCAGTTTTTCATATAAATATATGAAAAATAACAACTATTGTCACCTTAAAATAACAAATTATTTCTTTAAATTATTTATTTCTTTTAATATTTAAATGATTGAAAATATGAAAAATAACATTTTAGTTGTAACATTTGTGATTTAGTACAACATTCTTTGGGGTGTGAATACCTTTGCAAGGTGTTGTATAACGTCAAATAAAAGTGTGTGCTATTAGTATTACCGTAGATGTCACTGTGCTGAGTGTGATGACACTGCCTGTCTCTGTGCTTCTTCTTTCAAGTTCTGATGTTTTTTCTAAACCAAATGTCAGTGGTTCCTAGTGTTCTGCTCAATATAATCCTCTGCTTTGTAACTTCTTGGCTGTCAGTCTTCCCAGACAAACAGTTCCCCTGTCTCATGATGAGAGGTGATGGTGTTGGCAGCGGTAGAGGTAGAGGGCATGCCAGGGGACAGGGCTTGTTAGCATAGGACACGTTGGGCTATTGGCTTGTTTCAATCTCACACCCGTTTGACACACTAAATTAATGAGATCTACCATTCCTTCTTATAAAGGACTCTGCAGCAGGGTGATGGATGGCCAGGGTAGATTTGAAAGAGGTTCTAGTAAATATGCATAATGGAGTGACCCAGAAAGATTTTATCATGATATTTTTACGTTCTTATTAAGATTTTATATTTGGTGCAGTCAAGTTTTTTGCCATTCCATCAAGACTGTGTTGTTACAAAGAATCCTAGAAGTGTACCTTCTCCGTTAGAAACTACCAGGATTTCCCTGCACATTCTTTTGTTAAACGGTGCAGCCAAATCAATTTTTAAAGTTTAACCAAAGTGATAGTATTGTCAGTCTGGCTTTTTAATTAGTTTTATGTTATTGGGCTTTAACTGAATCTGCTGAAGATCCACAACTGTTTTTTTTTATAACAAAACCTATTTCTGTCATTAGCTCATATACAATATACAACTCTCTAGTTAGTACACAGACTTGTGGTGCAATGGTTAGGAAGGATTTAAGGCTAATTTCCATCCACCATTACTTGAAATTCTTCTGTTTCTGAAATTTCCCTCGTGGTCATCAACATACCTACAAATAAATTTAAGTATATTGGAAATACATTTTGCTGAGTTTTTTTGACACTTTGTCTAGATATTTCCCATGTGTGATGAAGGGAATGCACTGTTTGTCCCTACTGCTGTAGTTCCGTTAATGCACAACTTGAAATTCATCTGAGAAGACGCATTAAGCGGATGCTCTACGCTCGTACACTAAGTACTGGGACATCCCCCTGGAGCTATTTAGGTAAATATCCTTGCTCAATGACATTTGGAACAGTCAAGAATCAAACCGGCAATCTTCTGACTACAAGTTTCTCTAAACACTGAGTCATCTGACGCACGATTAGACCTAACTAATCGATAATGAAATTCATTGTACAGGTTTTTATTGTCATTATCGATTTGTTGTGGCATTATCAATTAATTAATATTCCTGCATTGTTGTTCTACAGTAGTGTTAGGTATTGAATTGATGTATTTATAGACTGGTAATTAGGGAGGAAGGGTGCAATGCAGAGGTGAATGTGTACTTCTCTCTGAAGGTTGCTAAACACAGATTTGCCTAATGGCCACACCTGTGTCATCGTCCCCTATAGATGCTATTGAGCTCATTTAGCTGTATTACATTAGAAGACTTCTGAGGTGTCATTCATCAAAAGTGACTCCTGTAACTATGATATTTTACACTTCCAAAATCTGTTCCTCAGCAGTTTTTCATTTATGCGCTAAATTTGATAATGCATTACCTTAGGGTTCAATTAATGGCCATCAAGATCTTGGCATTTTTTTAAAGTGTCATAGCCACTAAATGATTTGATCTATCCAAGTCATTAAGTCGAGGTTGGAACAGAAATGTGCAGCTGTTCTGCAGACTAAGACATATTTTAGTACTGTACACTCCTCACAGCTTGCTCCTCACGGGCATCAGGTGAACAGCCTGAGCTCAAAGGCTTCTTCTTGTCTCCGCTCTTGTTTTTTACCTCGGTGTAGTTGGCGCCTTACAGCTGTGGGAAGTCACTTAGTGCCTCAACGGCTTCAATACACAACCTTCCATTTTACAAAAAAGTTTCTAAGGGGAAAGAAGGTGAGGGAGTCAGACTTTGTAGTCAGAAGGTTGTTGGTTTGATTCCTGATTGTGCCAAATGTCGCTGTGTCCATGAACAAGACACGTTGCTCCTGCGGGATGTCCCTGTACTTACTGTGAGCTGCTCTGGATAAGAGCGTCTGCTAAATGACTCAAATGTAAATGTGACCTCCAAACCTACGGTATATGCAACACTGTAAAGACATGTTCATTTTGTCCAAAATAAAACTCCTGGTTAAACAGCTGTATGTTTTTTCATATGGCGCATTATGTAAACGGCCATTGAATACAGTATTTCCTAAAGCAGAAGACCTGAATGTAACAATGCAGCTCTGTCTCCTTCATTATCTTGATCTGTCTAGCTATGGGAGCTGTCCTCAGGCGAGATGCTACTGTCTGTTCTCTTTGACGTTGGCATCATGTCAGTGACCCTTGACCCCTGCGAGTACTACCTCTTCTGCGGTGGCAGCGATGGTGGTATATTTCAGGTCTCCCTGTGCAGTCAGGTAAGAAATGTTTTTTGTCTTCCACTTTTGTCTATAGCCGTTTAAACTTGAGCTTTCAGCAATTAAAGTCACAACGGGTTTGATTCACAAACTTTTGGTCTCCCAATGGGTGCATCCGTCAAGTCTAACCTTGCACACTCAGACATTGGATTTTTGTTTCATAACGTCAAGGGTTCATCAGTGGCCTCCCTGTAGATTATGAACGGCTTCACTGCCATAAATTACTTATTAGTTACTTAGTGCCCACATAGACAACTCTGATCAGGATGAACTCATTCGGGTGATAGGAAAGTAGATGTATACAGCGGCTACAGTGGGCCATTTTATGGCATTGCACCAAGAGCAAGTGTCCAAGAGAATTTCAACTGACATATTCATTTGTTAAACCATAGCTGTTTTGCAGTGTGATGGAGTGTGGATCCAGTCAAATGTATGTTAAGAACTATCAAAAACATCAGTAAAATAGCATGAGTGAGATGTACACATTTTGATTTGAACACTTATTTTATTTGTCAATTAAAGGCACAAAGTAAGACATCTAGTGATTAGTGAGTCTGGTGTATTTCTGGTTTTACTCACCTGGTGTCGTGCTGTTGATTAGTGTCATGGTTTTGTGAAGTTGGAGGCTTTCTGACTGCTTCTCTTCCCTGAGGAAGGAATCACATCTGAATAATATACACAGTGTACTTTGGCATAACCAGAATCATCCTTAGCATTGAATCATCCCTAGCTTCCCTGAGGATGAATACGCGTCAGATTACTATACACTGAAGTAATCTGACTATAGACTTACTGTGACATAATGAGAATCATCCTTAGGTTTGTCAGAACATTAAATACTAGATTAAATACTTTATTATGCATGATTTCTTTTTATGTTTTATTTTTTAAATGATGGACGCCTTTTGTGACCCAGAATATCCTGTTCATGTGCTGAAAGTTATCTTTTTAACAAGCTGTCCCGAATTATTTTTTGACATCTATTATCGAATCAACTTTTTCAGAGAACATGAATGAATTTAGTTGAAGTTCAGATCCCAGCTTTGACCTCTTTGTGTCACAACTTTTTTTGTTCAGGTACACCATAGAATCCTTTTTATAAAAGGCTCAATTAAGCATGGCATCAATGATTGTGCACATTGTAGTACAAGAATGACTGCCCTGCCCTTGTAAGAAAAACTCTATAAAAATTTAATTTTCTAGAAGTTGTATTAAACTGGATGTAAGACATTCACTTTAGGCAGTTCTGCCATAGCACACTGTGATGAACACATTCTGCCTTTTGTCATCTTTTTATCACACTCATGCAGCTAGTTCAGATTTTTACATTATTACAATTTAGTCTATTAGTAGATGCTTGTATCCAAATTGACCTACAAATTAATACATTTAGCTTAAATGTGGGTGTGCTTATTTAAGATAACCTTTATGAAGTTAGTGTTTCTGATGATTTCGGACAATTATCATGTTTGCTTTGAATGTTACAGTAGAATTACTCAAGAAGAATGTCTTCAAGGCATGAAATAGTCATTGCAACTGTATCTATTAACATTATTGAACCCCCATTGCAAATCAGGTTTATTGTCAAAATGTTCAGACTGTCAGCTGTGTGCAATAAACAATAGCTCAACACAACCAGTGCTTCTAGGGGTTTCCCAAATCCAACTGAAAGTACAACTCACAATGACTTCTCCATTCTCACAATTATTCAACCCCCTGAACAGAATCCTTCACAATGGCACAAACATGCAAAACAGGTGTTGTCTCAAGCATACCTTAACCAACTAATCAAGGGCTTCATTAGTTGTACCAGGTGTACTTGAGCTGGAACTAATTAAAAACCTGAAATGGCTAGGTTTTTTTTGAGTGTCACGTTTGACTGTGTGTTAGAAACATGGCTAAGACAAAAGATTGATCCAAAAAAGTTAAGAGAAGAGATCGTTGCCCTTCACCCACAAGGAACAGGATACAAAAAGAGAGCGAAGCCACTGAATGTTCCCAGAGACACCGTTGGAAGCATAGGCCGCAAGTTCAACGTTAACAGAACAGTGGTTACACTATGTGAATGGGGCAGAAAAGGAAGCTATCAACGACTGCAACCAGATTCCTGAGATGGCAGGTTGTGAAAATCCCTCAAAGTGACTGTACAAGACATGCAGCAAGACTTTGTGGCAACAGACACTGAGGTTTCAGTGAGCACAGTAAGGCGTGTACTAATCACAGAAGGTTTCCATGCCAGAACTCCAAGATGTACACCACTACTGACCCAAAAGCACAAATGTCTGCTCCAATATGCTCAAATCATATACAGAAGCCGCAGAGTTTTTGGGATTCTATTCTGTGGAATGTTGAAACAAAACTGGATAGTTTTGGCACAATGTATCAGCGGTTTGTCTGAAGGAAGTAGAACGAAGCATACGCTGAAAGAACACTCTGCCCTTAGTCAAGCATGGTGGTTGCTCAGTGATGCTCTGGGGCTGCTTTGCATCCTCTGGCACAGGAAACCTGCAGCCTGTGGAAGGCAAGATGGATTGAAGTATCAGGAAATCCAGAAGAACATCTGTGAGGAAGCTGAAACTTGGGTGTCATTGGACCCTCCAACAGTACAATGATTTCAAGCATACCTTGAAGTCCACAAAGGCTTGGTTGCTGAATAAGTGCTGGAAGATGCTACCAGTGGCCATCATAGTCACCTGACTTGAACCCCATAGATAATCTTTGGTGGGATTTAGGGCTGGGCGATATGGCTGAAAACTCTATCACGATATAAGTGTTTCATATTGGTCGATATCAATAATTATTGACCTGTTTTATGACCTATTTAGAATAAGCAGCAGGAAAAAAATATTTAATTTAAACATTTTAATTTTAAATTTAACCTTCTACTGATTATAATCTCCTCAGTTATAAAGGCAGAAATGTCAACACAACCATGGAAAACACTCAGATAATTAAAATGTAAACATAAGTCTAAAATCACAATGAACACTTAACAATTATCTGTTACACTAAGGTGCAAAATTACAATACTTAAGAAATGCTTAATAAAGTGTAATAAAATTGTGCAAAGTGATAAATATAAACAGAGAAACCTGAGACCTGAGAAGGTGGGGAAAACAAGTTTGTGATATTACCAGTCCTGGTGGGGACGACGGTTTTGCAGAATTTTAAAAACTAAAAAACTGCCATACTGGCGAGCTGACTTTTCTCGTTTTATCAACAATTTCCTCGCACGCTGCGGCACTAATTTACCACTTATCAGTTTCAGTTTCTGAAGAATCCAACACGACACACGAGACAATAATATTGCCCAACCAAACTTGATACTGTTAAATGATTGGCTGTTAGCGTGTCACTCGCTACGTTGCTAGGTTACCAGAGAGTGAGTACCTTTGTTTATGCAACCAAAATTACATCGTAACCGCTGGTTTCTTCCGACGAAGCAAAGAAAATTATCGAACGTTTTATTGAACACATTTTTTATTGATATTGATTACTTGTCCGTCACGAGACATCTTTATCGTTTAATCACCCAGCCCTAGTGGGATTTCAAGAAGGCGGTTGCAGCATGCAAACCCAAGAATATTACTGTTTAGAAGGCCATTGCTCATGAGGAATGGGCTAAGATTCCTCAGGAACTCTGCCAGAGGCTGGTGTCTGGCTATGCATCCCATTTGTAGCAGGTCATAACAGCAAAAAAGTGCTCTACTAAGTACTAAAGATGTACAATGAAGAGGTTGAATAATTTTGGGACGGGAAACGTCATTATCATTTGCATTTGCAGTTGAATTTGGGGAACAGTGTGAAGCATTCGTTATGTTGAGCTATTTTGATTGCTTTTGTTCGATTTGTTCATTGCAAACAGCTGACAGTCAACATTTTTACAATACTGTATACCTGATTTGCTTTGGGTGTTGAAAAATTTTGATTGCAACTGTATGAATGATTCAATAAAAGGTTTTTGAAATGCAGGCTGTCATTCCGTTAATTCACGTGGAAGTGCATTTCATTTTTTAATACTTAAGACATGTTTTAGTCTGCAATTATTAACAACATTCTCCAATTTAAGACCTGTTTTGGATACACAAGTTGTATGATATTTCATTAAAGCCATATAGGTAAAATCCTAGTTTAATTGTTTTTTTTTTCTTTAATTATTGCCTTTAAAGACATTAAAAGCCTAACTGCTGCCCCATTGACTTCAAACTAGCCTTTAGACATTTAATTATTTAGGAATAGCATGTTAAAGATCAATTGTATAATTAAAGTAATTTGGGAGAAGAATGCTTTTATAGCCCAGGATTTAAAGTACAATTAAAATTGATTGTCTGTTTAAATCAAGGGACTAGTCCTTGGTTAAAACAGGTATTTGATTAAACAAAGTTTGCTGAAACATGCTGTTGCGTGACATCACAGCTTTTTATGGCTTCATCTATTCTTCTGCCCCCCCCCCACCCTCTCCTGGCCTCAGTGCAGTATGTCCTGATGTAGCCTAATATTCATTCTGAAAGGATTGCAGATAATCTCTAACTCATTCTTTCCTTGTTTTGATTGAGAATGGATATTGTGTTTTCTGGATTAGCATTTTCAAAGCCATCTTCCCTCTCCTTGTACACTTCAATCTTCTGATGAGCACATCTCTTCACTACTACTGGTTGCCCTTTGCCTGACACTCTTGTGTGCCTGCTTGTCTTATACATAGACTTAGAATAGGCTTCAATCTCAATTTGACAATTTTGATTAAATGAATAATCAACAAAGGCTAAGAACATGGAACATCCCCCGCCCTGCCTTTGGAAAGGCAGATCACATCTCCATTCTTCTCCTCCCTACCTACAGACAACGTCTTAAACAGGAAAAACCGGTTTTTCGGTCAATTCAAAAATGGAGTGACCAATCCATTACTACCCTCCAAGACTGCTTTGAAACTACAGACTGGGAAATGTTCCGTATTGCAGCAGGTGACAACATCGAT
>JACXGM010003614.1:0-31306 GCA_016801145.1 Umbra pygmaea
ATTGTTATCGTTTTATCGCCCAGCCCTACTTTGTATAGTATAGAATTTCTTTCAATAATATTTACAAAATCAAGCTATGGTTCACTTGAGTGAAGGAATGTTCTCCATGTCTGACGCTTATGACATTTTAAACCGTGAAAGTTTGAATGGCACTTCTTCAAATTCTTCTTATTGGTTAACAATAGCTGGCTTGTTAAGCAACATATTCAGTGCTGTACTACCGGAAATACTGATGTATAGACAGACACATTAGTATCCACTAGGTTAACCTGGGTTACACGTATCTGCAAAAAGTTTCTTGGGGAAAGACCATAATAAAAACTGTATGAAGTGGCAAAAGAGTGTCTATGTTTAAACCCAACACACGTGATGTTATCTTCCTGAGACGAAAAGTCAACGTGAGTTTTGAATGTTGAGTGGGTTTCTAGGGGTACTAGATTGACGCACCTGCTGAACAGTCTAAACAGTGTTGACGCAACAGTGAGTAAGCAAGCAGAGCCTCCATCCTGGACGCCCAGCGGAGCATGTAACCACTTCCAGGGCTTCTAGAGGAAGAGCAATGGAGAATTGGACACTTGGACTGATAAGATTTCATTGACCTGTGCCACTGGATTGAAGTTCAGATGGACAGTGACTGAGCCGGTGAAGACATCTGATGAAGGTGACAGACCACGTTGGTTGTGCAGGCTTCCCTCACCCATCATGGAACATCTCCAATATTAAGGGTATCACTCCTGTGTCACACAGCTAAAATGACAGCACCCCTGGAGGGGCCATTGGCTGAAGGACAACTCCCTAAATTAGAGACTAAAGAGGCACTGCTACAGGAAATGATCAGCCTTGCTTTGTACAGAATGTGCCATCTGGTTGACTACCATTGCATATGACCACCTTTGTTCTGCTTGAATTCTATCGGGATTAAATTTGGATTTGCAGATTGGATTCAAACACTGCAGTTAAACATTGTGTGTCCTAGAAAGAGGCCCACCAATCCTCTCATACTGAAATGTTATCAAGCTGAATCGTTAATGTGTAACAACCTGATAGCAAGACCAGGTGTAAGCTCCAGACTAAATCAACAAAACATTGTCAGTGTCCCAAGTGGCACCCTAGTCGCATGTATTACACTACTTTTTTGGTGGACCAATAGGACCCGAGGCAGCCTTTGATAAATATGAGTATTGTATTCCCCATTGAGACCATTGTATTGGAATGTTGGACTTTCAGGACACTCAAGCGAGGAAACACATTTGAAAAAATAAATAATGCGAGAAGCTGTAAAAACAAAGGGCCTGTATATCACACACAGATTTAAAGAACACTTTATATCTACTACTGTTTATGTGTATCATCTCCAGGGACATTAGACATAGTTTTACAAGCAAACACTAACTAGCGTACACTGGCAACCCAAACACGAACTAGCGTACACTGGCAACCCAAACACTAACTAGCGTACACTGGCAACCCAAACACTAACTAGCGTACATTGGCAACCCAAACACTAACTAGCGTACATTGGCAACCCAAACACTAACTAGCGTACACTGGCAACCCAAACACTAACTAGCGTACACTGGCAACCCAAACACTAACTAGCGTACACTGGCAACCCAAACACTAACTAGCGTACATTGGCAACCCAAACACGAACTAGCGTACACTGGCAACCCTAACATGAAGTGGCACAAAAGAACAAGATCTTCAGCGCGGTTCTATAGAGGAAAACAAAGGAAAAAAAATACAACTCTGGAACCATGGTTTGCTGCACAATTCACGCTGTGAATCCCTCCCTAAATATGCCGAAAAAGAAAACAAGAGATTCATGAGGCCTATGAATAATGTAAGCTCATTGGGAAATTACAAATCAGAACAATGCAATTCTATTAGACCCAACTAACAAATGACCACTCCTTTAAAATGAACAAGAGGGCTTACCTTGATCTCAATGTTTCCCACTTTAGCTGTGGAGCGAATGATTGGCCTGCCCACCAACGCCGGGAAAATATGCTCTGGAAAGTTTGAGCCCGCATAGCCACACTTCACAAACTAGGATGAAAAGGCAAAATATTAGAACAGCAGAGTGTGACAAACATTCATGTTAAGATATAAAGCAATTTCAAAGCACATAGAAATAAAAATATTTATCTGATCTAATAACACCCTATACCAGGGGTCTCCAAACCATTCCATGGAGGGCCTAGTGTTTTTGCTTTCACCTTGTACAAGGCTGATGGATTAGCTCACTAATTGGTTAGGATCTCTCCTCACCTGGCAGTTCAGGTCCTAAATTGGCTCTAATTGAAGGGAAAGACCAAAAACCAGCATACACTAGGCCCTCCATGGAAGGGTTTGGAGACCCCTGCCCTATACATACTGCAGTAATGCACTTGTTGTGTATATTTGCCAAAAACAGGTCTAGGATCAGATAGTACTAGGCTAACCAAATAGGGCAAAGCATAACTGAATCGAGAGCAGCATGTAGGGCTGGGTTAGTCAACTCTGACCCTACGAGGTCCAGAGCCTGCTGGTTTTCTTTTCTACCTCATCATTAATTGCACCCCCCTTTTGTACCAGGTCTAAACAAGACCCAGATTAGAATCGCAATGAAACCACGAGGTGGAACTGGCTTCGAAGGCCAGAGTTGAGTCGACTATACCTGATGTAGGGGGACACTGTATTTGAACACTCGAAGAGGTTAATCTAGGTAACAGCAATCCTACAGAGTTCCCATCCCATCAACAGCTGATGTACAGGGCAGTAAGATTCGTAAGTTACATAGAGAAATTCTGCAGGAAGTTTCATTCAAGCAAAACAAACGTGAGTGCTTTTCCATATGGATGTTTAAAATCTATTGGGCTTCCTCAGGGGTAAGGTACATGATTATCTGGGCTATGGAACAGTCCTAAACAAGGAATCAGTAAACCTGTCGTCTCCCACTTTCATATCTTCTTGAGTTTTACAAGGTTGTTAAGAAGTAAACTAGAATGCTGGTTTTAATAGGCAAGTTCAGATTAAAACAGAAAGTTTAGCCTAATCCGTTTGCAATTATAGTTTCTTAAATGATACAGCTGGGATAGATTAGAAATAAATTACTGTTGCTTTGAATTAGTAGGCACATTTAAAAAAAAAAAAATATATATATATATATATTATATTAAATAAAAATAAAAAATATCCATCTATCCCAGGGTTCAAACTGGCAACATTCAGATTCAGATCCTACCAAACCTACACATCAACCTACGCAGAATCTATACCCATCATTGAGTTCCAAATATAGAACTACGCAAATACACATTAATTGACTTTCTGGGTCTCTGCTAGGGATGCAACTACTACAGATTTTCATGGTACGATTATAGTCTGAGGAATAATCATGGTTTTAAGATTATATGCATTAATTTATCTCACAACACTAGGGATGTATAAAATCATGAGCATTCTTAATGGTTTAATTGAAAAACATTTATTTGATGGCTTTTGTTTTTAACAGTTGCTGCCTTTTGAAACAGAAATCATACAGTTACCAAATAATTAAGTACCAAAAAAAATGAACAAAATGTCTCTCGTTGGGATTAAATCTTACCTACCTCTAAACATCAATGCCATTATTTCAAAAACGAAATAAATGGAGTGAAAGGCAGCAGTGTTTTTTTGATCAAATAGCCTATATTCCAAAATTGTTTAGTATATTGCATTTGTTTTTTTCTACATTTCGTTTGGACCTGAATAGAGAACTTGTGTGAAATATGGTTGAAAGATTATCTAGTTGGCTTTTGACTTAATACGTGCTGAGTTTTGAAAAATAAATACAATAACAGTGAAAAATAATAAAAACAAACAAAATCTCTCTTTGAAATTAAATAGGCTTAATATGCTACATATAAGCTAGCCATGCAGGGAGAAGACCTTGCTATCTTGAATCAGACTATTCTTTTCAAGCAGTTGAAATTACAATTATTTAAGAACATTTATGTATATAAATTACACAGTCAAATTTAGAAACAGGAGAAATCTCACTTTTGAGAACGATTATAAATTCTCTCACTTTCTGGCACTCGCACATTTAATTTCTGCCACTGTCGCACACAGTTTAATAACACCTTACTCAACAGTTTAACATCAGAAATATTTTGAATATCGCTATGGTGGATTATATATACGCAGTAAATCACAACTTTTATTTGTGCATACTTTAGACTGCTTGTTTGAAGTATTAACAGTGAATGAGCACTTGCACTCTGTAAACTGAACTGTGTGTCAGTGACCACGCTCTGTGCAGTATGAAGAGTGCACAATGTCTAACGTTAGGTTTGCCATCCAACTCATACTCTTATATCTGAAACACCAATAACATATTTGAGAATATATGGTAAATATGCGGGGGCAAATAACACACCGATAACATGGTAAAACAAATCACAAACACTAAATAGAGCGCAAATGTACTTTCATATTTGCTGCAGAGTATGTAGTGTACAATAGATGCTGTGAAATTTATTTTCAGCTAGTGTAACTTTGTTTTCCTTCCATCTGCATTGTTGCACCGCAATGTTTGTTTTATTTTACTCAATGTGCAACCTTTACTTCTAGAAACATAATGTAACAATGATTGACAACAGAAACATTTGGTGTAGCTGAGCCTTTATGGTCACAACACTGTGATGTTTCAAATCGTGTTAAATAGTGAAATCGGTTAATTGCTGCATCCCTAGTCTCTACATTTGCTAATCAATAAAGGTAAGTATGAAAATGCCGGTTGTGAACAGAAAGACAATTCATTCACCAACATTTGTGAAGAATGTGCATATATGGCCAGAGAAATCAGCTGTGACTGACATATGAATGAATAAACGATGACAGACAGAAACCGTTCCAGTGGACAATGACCTAAACTCAACCTTCAAGAATAAATGTACAAGATGGATAAACAACAACCCCAGATCTGGGCCGACACTTCTGGCTAGCTGGGAAGTAGACAACGACCGCATCACATTGGAAAGGAAGGTGTCCATTCTACATTCATTCGAGCCATTAGTAGCTATGTGGTGGTTTTATTTTAGTATGAAAAAGTGCTGTGAGCAGCATAGTTTTGTGGTTATAGCTGAATAGAGACTGAGTAAGTAAACCACTGGAAGGAAACTGGCTAAAAGACAGCGGAAAAATATTTAGCCAGACTACTAAATCCATTAATGTAAGGTAAAATTGTGGAGATAAAAACAACAATGGTTAACGGTTATTCACTTTTTCAACAGGAAGCCGTATCGTTATCGAGATGTTTTACAAAAGAGTTGCAGGAGACCTGACAACTCCTTACATGGAAGAATGGTTTGTGACTTCCTCCTCACTGTTCAAGAATGAAGCATGCGCATTACCTTGCGCCAAAGACAAGTTTATGGTGCACCGTTCAAAAATCTTTTGCTATATTTTAATCGAAAGTTGTTCACTGCTTTTTTAGAAAGGTTTTAATATTTTTAAGTAAAGGCAATTGAATCAATATGGCAATTGTGAAATATAAGCAACAAGTTAAAAAACGCTGTCGGAGAGGGAGGGGCTACAGACGCTGGATCATCATCCTTTATGAACTGACAGATTCTAAAAATGTGGGGAATATAATCATTATGCTGCTAAATTGTTAAAAATACCTGTCCTATTGTTGGCGCACGTTTAAAATCAATTTAATTAACGAAATTGGGTGATGAAATTGATGATGCAGTAGAAACATTTGACAGCTCAAGAAATCTAATTGATCTTTCAAGTAGGATACAAAACAATTTTAGACTTCGGTTTCACCAGCTAGCGAACTAGCTCGACCTGATTAGAGTTCACACAGGCACCCAGCTGAGATAACCATCTACTATGGCTACATTCACGTATCCAAGACTCTTTCTAGTCAAAAATCGATACATTCAACATTCCACGTGTGAAAACTGACCCCTTATTGACAGATGCACCTCCTTGTTAAATGCATAGCTCATTGACAAGCTGACAGACACATTCCTTTGACTGCCCACCCTGACCGAGGCTACACCAGCTAGCAAATGAAGCGTGCTACTTCCTGTTTCTCCCCATCTCGTCTCTGCCAACACAGTCACCGTACAACAGCCGGGACGCGTGTAATTCCACGATAGAAACGGTCTGTTTTACTAACTTACCCCGGTCCCATTGTCGCAAACTACCACTTTCCTTCCCTGACTGTCCATTTTCTCGGAATCCAGAAGCCAGCAGCCCTCCTCTGCACAACTTTCTTCAGCAAGGCGGAAATCACCACCCCGGCTCTTGCAAAGGTCTTCTTCCGGAATCTATGACACATGCCCATGAAACACACACCTATCAGAGTAGAGATAGACAAGAAATACAACCAATTACATATGGCAACGCCTATCCTTACACGTTTTTATTCAACAACAGCAGTGATGGGCAGTGATGTGTCAATCACAATTTTAAACAGACTGTATATCATGATTTTTTATGGCATCATAATATGGCTTTTTAGTCCTTGGTCAAATGAAAACGTACTCAAATGTGTAAGAAATAAAGATAAATCAGATGGATTTAGTGAAAAGGGGAGATTTCGATGTAGATATTGCATTGTAATAACAACTAGGCCAACCACTTATTTACAAATAAAATACGGAGAAAGTTGGTGCTGGAGACGTGAAATATAGAATTGGTGATCTTTTTCACCAATCACAAAACTGCCCCTGACTGCCAAGAAGGGAAAGACAATGTTTGTTGTATATAAGGCTATCACACAGAAATGTCCAGACTTTTCTAACAAAGAAAATTGCCTGGAGAAATAGCAGATACCAAACCCATTCTAAAGACTGGATTGTACCAGAAACTCTAAGGGCCATACTCAGAACTGGGCAAAACTGCATTTGAATTTTTTCCCCCAAAGTCATGGAATGCTATTCAGAGTTCCCTCCATTTTGTCACAAACACCTCATACAATACTGGCACTCACTACACACTCAACACCAAACACACTGGTATTAGCTCATTAATCCCTGCTAGGTAAATCCCTGCTTTATTTCAGATGATTTGTCACTATAGTGTAGCCTGTGCTTCACGCTATAGTGACAAATCATCTGAAATAAAGTAGGGATTTACCTAATCATTAGTTACGGCTAAAGCCAACACCTTTGGTTGTAGTTCCTTCTGCACATGGTAATTATAACATGTAATAAATACAAAATCCTATAAAAATATTACATTTTGTTAGACAAATAGGAACATTAGAATTCTTCCTTCAGAGCTCAAGAATGCAGGTCCCAAAGAAACAAATGTATACAGATAAAAAATAGTCTCTACCTATCCGTTTATATAAATATGTCCCATCTGATTTCCATTTTGTCCACCAGATAGAAGAAAGAAATCATGAACATTTTTCTTGCCCACAGTTGTGTCTGGTTGGTTTAGGGATGAACTTTTCTTAAATGGATTAATTGACTTTCAAACATTACATCTTAAAATTAACCTGATAATCAGAGCCTTTAACTTATGGAGGTTAAAATAAGAGATAGCCAGGTGAAAAAACACCCAATTCACTTTCCTATAGTAAATAATGAGGATGCACACTAGTAATGTGAATGGAGATGGAAATTCACTGCTATTCCATTAACACCAGGGTAAACCCGTTTTATACATCTTACATCAGTTCACTTGTGGTGAGTTGACCTGCATTGTATATTCTATAAATATGACCATAGAACATAATCTATTGCCTTCATTATGAGATAATGGGATTGTTATGACATTGGCAGCAGTTACAATTTAGTTCATTTTCAAGGCCTCTAAGTTTGTTCTTTCTATTATCTGGCAATCTTTTTTTAAATACACTTAAATCTACTGTGATCAAAACAACCCCTCAAAAAACATAGTCATCTCAGGCAGCAGAGGAATACATGTACACATGACTGCAAACAGAAATGTGTAGGCCCCTGAAAAGGTCCAGTGAAAAGGCCCCCGGTGCACTTTTGACGTATTCCTGGCCTCCATGGGCCCACCCCTCGGCTGGGCCCCAGAAAGCTTTCCTTATTTTCCCGCCTTATGTGCGGCCCTGCACACACTGAGTTTGGAGTCTTACATGTAGCCCTCTACAGGCCAAGCTGATCTATTCTAAGGTACTCCATTGGTTTGTTCCTTGATAGTCACTGCCATCTGGTGAGGTGTACTTGATTATCACATGCATCCAGTTTAAAACGTGATTTTTATCACGTCATTCATTTTCATTGTCTGATACTTAAAAGTTACAATTTTGTAATGTTGGTAAATGTGCCATTAGTTTTCACTAATAAAAATGGTGTTTCTAGAGTGGCAGGAGTACAAAATACTATTTACATGCTGCTTGTAAATTACCATTGTTTAGGGATTGTGACCAGATTTTAAGGCAAATATTTTATATTTTGATTTACATGTTTGTTTTCACCATAAACTAACTTCATACTGTACTTAAAAATAGTTATTTGCCTAGCTTTTTAACAGCCTACTGTATGTTAATATCTGTTTGCAACTGCTGCAAAAGACACTCACATGATAGGCTATTCAGTACCAGTAGAAATTATTGATGAAGATGCTATACCTAGATGGTAATATGAAGCGATCACCATCTTATCCTGTCACTGATAGCTCTGCTTTGTAGCATGGTTTATAAGCCATCACTAATTCACTTTGCAGATACTTCTCGTCTTTGACCAACAGAAATCAAGGCAGAACTGTCTGAGCCAAAGCTCTCTCCAGTAATTGAAAAAAATATATTGTAATTTAAAAAGCCATGTGCATGTTACAGAATATCAATTCATCACTGAGTTACACAATTCTAAAACTGTATATTAATTCCCACATAATCTAACAGGGTAATACTATCAAAACTGTTCTTTTGACTAAAAAGTTTGTCAGGCAAAGTGCAATTGTTGTTCATCTGACAACTATTTTTTAATAGAGGTGAAATTGTTCAGCTCACATGCTTCATCCAAGAATATGTTGTGGAGTCGTTTGATTATTTTCTCACTACTCATCCAGCTTTAAATTAGTACATGAATTTCACATTTGCCAACTACACTTCCGTGATTGAACCTACAGGGGCCAGATCTGCACACGAAGAGAGAAAAGAGGCAAAATGCCCAGTGGTCCTCAAACCCTTCCATGGAGGGCCTAGTGTATGCTGGTTTTTGGTTTTTCCCTTCAATTAGAGCAAAATTAGGACCTATACTGCCAGGTGAGGGGAGATCTTAACCAATTAGTGAGCTACTCCATCAGGCTTGTACAAGGTAAAAGCAAAAACCTGCATACACTAGGCCCTCCACGGAAGGGTTTGAGGACCACTGTGCTAGTCCGACCTGTTAATCCAATACTCAGGGCCAGCTGTACCCATTTGTGCCGCCCAGTGTTGGGGGTTCGGGCATAGTTTAATTTGAAATGCTGTGACCAGGATCGAACCCTGGCCACGATGAGTAGTTGTGCTGCAGCACCTAATTGATTTTTGCAGATGCATAATTATTTTGTAACTGACTTTTCTACAGCCATGTTACAACTGTATTTTATAAGAGTCACACACCTGTCCAATGTATTTGTTGGTCTCAATATGTTAGGTTCATATATAGACAGTATATAAATAAGGATGGAATTAAAATAATAGGAAATAAAAATGGCTGCTACGATTTGACTACAACTTCCACGAGCCCCATCGGCTTGGGTGGAGTTTCCTTGTCAGGAAGGCAGCCATATTTGATTCGATTATCTCGGTGGGGAGTAGTTAGCTAGCTAGGCAGTTGTTCTAATACAATTTGTTTGCTGGATTATATTACAGAAATTCTCCACGACAATATAATTAGTATATTTTAAAGACTATCTGATTAACGATACGGTTTTTAGTCAACGATGAATCCCGAATAGTAAGTAGCATTAGCTTTAATGACAGACCGTTTGTTTAAACCAGCTAACGTTGGCTAGCTAGGTGGACCTACTGTAGCTACGTGTACTCCAGCTAGTTTAGCTACGTCAAATCAGCTAAATAAATAGCTAGGTGTCCGTTGTTTTGTCTGCTATACAACTATGAGATTATAGACACAGTATAAGTCATTTATTTTACTTCGTTCAAAACATGTTGTATCAACTGTGTTAGTTGTATGTCTTTTGTCTTCCTACGTCCAAAGGGCAGCTAGTTATCACGAAAACTATGTACTGTACTGTAGCATAAAACATACATATCTAATGTCAACCGTAGCTAGCTACTGTACCAATCTACAGTAATGACCTACTGTACTACAGTAACTCGTTAAAACAATATAGAAATAGGATCCTCTGTTAATTCTGCTAGCTGACTAATGGCTCGTTGACGTTTTTTAATGATCTATGAAAATGTGTCCAGTCAGCTGACTGGTACCATACTCTCTTGAATTCGACTTTTTTTTTTTTTTTTTTTTTTTTTTTTTTTTTTTTTTTTTTTTTTTTTTTTTCTTGAATTCGACCTGGTTTGATTAGTTACTATTTAACCTACATTGTCGAAAAATAGGATTAAAACGTTATATCTAAATAGAATATAATTCAGTGCTCCTCTGTTGTCTTCAAGTTTATTTCATTTTGTTAATTGCTCTTATCTTTCGCAAAAATACGCTAAAACTAAATACTATTTGTTATGTTAATGACCTTGACAATTTATAATCGCGGAATTGATATTTGTGTAGCCTTTGAAATGTCTACTCTTCTTTCAGTGACTACTTATTCAAGCTGCTTCTGATTGGCGACTCAGGCGTTGGGAAGTCTTGCCTCCTCCTCCGGTTTGCAGTATGTACATTTTGCCGTGTATTTTTGCTATGTTGACTTTCTGAGATGTTGTTTGAATGAACACAGACCAGCCTTTGGGATTGACTGGTTTTCCTGTATTTTTTTCTTTTACTTTTCAGGACGACACATACACAGAAAGCTATATTAGCACTATTGGAGTGGACTTCAAAATACGGACCATAGAATTGGATGGAAAGACCATAAAACTTCAGATTGTGAGTACCTGTGGATGATATGACAACTCGATATACAGGAGCTCAGGAGGTGAAATGGCAATTTGATATGACGTTTGCTCTTCTTGGCCCTTAGTGGGACACGGCTGGTCAGGAACGGTTCCGCACAATAACATCCAGTTACTACAGAGGAGCACATGGCATTATTGTAGTGTATGATGTCACAGACCAGGTCAGTCCACCTCTACCAGTTGCTCTCTTTTTAGTATGGGATAAAAATAGTTTTCTTCTCAAGCACCTGTGAACAGTTGCAATCAAAATTATTCAACCCCCATTGCAAATTGAGTTTGTCAAAATGTACAGACCTTTAGCTGTTTGCAATGAACAAATCTAATAGCAATTGAAATAGCACAACACAATGAATGCATGAACTTCTATCCCCAAATCCAATTGAAAATGTAACTCATAATGACTTCTCCAGTCTCAAAATTATTCAACCCCCTGAATAGAATCCCTCACAACAGCACAAACATGCAAAACAGGTGTTGTTTTAAGCACACCTTATGCAACTCATCAAGGGCTTCATTAGTTGCACCAGTTTTGCTTGAGCTGGAGCACATGAAATTCCTGAAATGGTTAGGAGTTTGTTGAGTGTCACATTTGACTGCGTGTGCAAAACTTGTATAAGTCAAAAGAATGGTCCAAAACATTAACAGATCATTGCTTTTCACAAAAAAGGAATAGGGTACAAAAGATAGCGAAGGCACAGACTGTTCCCAGAGACACCGTTGGAAGCATAGTTTGCAAGTTCAAAGTTAAGGGAACGGTGGTTACCCTACCTGGATGGGCAGTAAAAGGAAGCTATCAATGGCTGCAACCAGATTTCTGAGATGGCTGGTTGTGGAAAAATTAGAGTGACTGCAAAAGACCTGCAGCAAGACTTCGTGGCAACAGCCACTGAGGTTTTGGTAAGCACAGTAAGGCACATACTAAACGCAGAAGGTTTTCATGCCAGAACTCCCAAGACGTACACCACTACTGCCCAAAAGCACAAATGTCTGCTCCAATATGCTCAAAATCATATAAAGAACAGGGTGCCTGCGGATCCTTAATGTCTAAGTCTTAATTTTGTTTTCCAGAGTTTAAGGCCTATCATTTTCTTAAATCTGGTTTTCTACGGTCTTCAATTCAGACAGTCATGCCATTTTTGTTCTATTGTATTTTGTCGAAGGAAGCTGTAAGCGCTTTCTCTGAGCAACATTTTAGTTAGCCACTGAAGGCTGATTACAGTAATAGCAGGTGATCAGCTGTTCAATAGGCTTACCTCACAGCAATGCAGCTACTTTCTATTTTTGCTTCTCAAACTATTAGTTTAGCATATTTTTATTTGTGTCCTTGCAGCATTGTTTACTATAACATATTTCTTTGCACATATCTGTACCTCAAATCAACTAAAGTAAATGGTAAATGGACTGCATTTATATAGTGCATTTTTCTGACCAACAATGGCCACCAAAGCGCTTTACATTGCCTCACACTCACCCATTCATACACACATTCATACACCAACGGCGGTGTCAGCCAAGGCTCGTCGGGAGCAACTGGGGTTAGGTGTCTTGCTCATGGACAGCTCGACACATGGGGATCGAACCACCAACCTTCCGGTTGCTAGACAACCGGCTTGACCCACTGAGCCACTGCCGCCCCATGTTGTTTATTTATTTACTTGGGACAGTGCACATTAATCAACAGTCTTACACTTCTGTACAGACTGTAAATGAGCCAGATTATAGCAGATTATGCTAATTTCCGGAGCCGGAGGAAACCCACGCAGACACGGGGAGAACATGCAAACTCCACACAGAAAGGCTTGGGATGACCGGGGTTTTAACCCAGAACCTTCTTGCTGTGAGGCCACCATGCCTTAATGAAACACTATCATTACGCAGTTAATCTTTATGATCCAATTCTGTGTTGCATTAGTGCAGGTGTAGTGTGGAGCCACGCATTACTTTCAAACAATTATTTCTACTGACTCAAGAGCCAGGCTTTGTGGCATTACTTCCATTCAGTAATTTATTTAAACAGCTGGTTGCGATTCTACAGCAGACTTAAGCACAGTCTATTGTGTGTATATAAAAATGCTGCAGGCAAAATAGAAAATACGATGCGTTTAGAAGTGTTCGCTAATAGATTTATTATAATGAATATAAATAACTTATTTGCAAATGCAATTGAAAGACATTGCTTTCTAATCAAACTCAAATGAACTACTGCACTGGTCACCGCAAACCAGCAGAGAACACGAACCAACCAGAGAGGTAGTCACTGTATTAACTTCCCAAGCCACCATACAAGTTAACATTAGCCTATTAAGCCAAAGATCTTTCTGCCAGCTCCAGGTAGACAAATACCAGGAATAGGCCTATTTTCTTTAATAGTATTGTTTATTCATGATCCTCTGTTTGCCATCACAACAAATTAAATGATTAGCAATGAATGTAATAGACGTGTTATGAATATGCTTTTACAACAGTCAACAGATTTAGAGAACTGGTGAAAAATAATCCTGCTAGATAGACCTTTTGTTAACTTCTGCAGAATTTAAAGCTATTATGTCTAATTCTAACAACATAATCAGTCAACAATTTATGGGTAATTTGTAATGATATCACATTGGATAGTAGGCTGTAGTACTAAATTGTATAGTCATTTTATTTCTCAACTTTTATATTTATTTGCTGCTGGCTCATTTTAGGGCTCTTGTAGATATGCACAGGTTTGCAGAAAGTCCACTTTTTTAATAGCCTACTCATGCACCGTCCGTTAAACCAGACCTACCATATATACACTCGTGTATAAGTAGAGAATTTTTTGTCGTAAACTTAGAGTCGACTTATCCACGGGTCAGTGCTAGATTCCATAGAATTTTGAACATTGAATGCGGGGCAATGTCAAGTTACCGGTTGTGCTAGTGTAGCCTACTTACCGGTAGCTGACTGTTGATGCCTGATGGAAATCTGATACCAAGTCACATGCGTCACTGAGTCCGTCAGTATATAATATAAATAATACTGATATAAATCGCGGGCATGTCACTTGATACCACCTACTGCGAGAGAGTGTAGGCCTAATGACTAATTTGAATACACCAGATAAGTGGAACTCGATTGACTGTTGACTCTTGTTGTCGAGTGACTAAGACTACCGTATATACTTGTTTGTGGCATTTAAAAAAGACTTAATACTTAAATTTAATGTCATCAAACATGGAGACACCTTGAAAGAAGCTACAGAGGTTTTGGGATTCTGTTTTTTGGAGTGATTAAACAAAACTGGAATTTTTCGGCACAATGGATCAGCAGAACGTGTTGTGTAAGAAGAATGAAGCATATGCTGGAAAGAACACTCTGCCCAAAGTCAAGCATGGTGGTGGCTCTGTGATGCTCTGGGGCTGCTTTGCATTCTCTGGCACAGGAAACCTGCAGCATGTTAAAGGCAAAATGGATTCACTGAAGTATCAGGAAATCCTAGGAGAAAACGTCATACCATCTGTGAGAAAGCTGAAGCTTGGGTGTCATTGGACCTTCCAACAGGACAATGATCCTAATCATATCTCAAAGTCCACCGAGGCTTGGTTGCAGAAATCCTGGAAGATGTTACAGTGGCTATCACAGTCACCTGAATTGAACCCCTTAGAAAATCTCTGGTGGGATTTGAAGAAGGCTGTTGCAGCACGCAAATCCAAGAATATTACTGAACTGGGAGCCATTGCTCATGAGAAATGGGCTAAGATTCCTCAGGAACGCTGCCAGAGGCTGGTGTCTGGCTATACATCTTGTTTGCTGCAGGTCATCACAGCAAAAGGGTGCTCTACTAAGTACTAAGTATGTTTGCTTTCAAGGGGTTGAATGATTTTGAGATTGGAGAAATCATTATCATTTGCAGTTAAATTTGGGAAACCATTTGACGCATTCGTTGGGTTGTGCTATTTCAATCTCTTTTGTTTGATTTGTTCATTGCAAACAGCTGACAGTCTGTAAATGCTGACAAACCCGATTTGCAATAGGGGTTGAATAATTTTGATTGCAACTGTAAGTTTATCCACACATACTGGTTAATGAAACTGTTGCTGAGTAGTCCGTTGTCTCCTCTCCTTACTCCCCTCCAGGAATCCTTCAATAACGTGAAACAGTGGCTACAGGAGATCGACCGCTACGCCAGTGAAAACGTGAACAAACTGTTAGTAGGCAACAAATGTGACCTGACTACAAAGAAGGTGGTGGATTACACGACAGCCAAGGTAACCGTATACCTAGTTACTGAAAGAAAAGCATCCGTCTTTTAAACATTTTTCATGTTGCATCATTCTTTGTCAATTTTTTTGGTGTGTGTGTCTCACTCTCCCTCTCTACACTTCTCCTGTTGTACACTTTCCTCTCTCCCGCCTTAGGAATTTGCAGACAATTTAGGGATCCCCTTCTTGGAAGCAAGCGCCAAGAGTGCCACCAACGTGGAGCAGGCCTTCATGACCATGGCGGCTGAGATCAAGAAGCGGATGGGCCCCGGGGCCACGGCCGGTGGCTCAGAGAAGTCCAATGTGAAGATCCAGAGCACACCAGTCAAGACCTCCTCTGGAGGCTGCTGCTGAGGCCGCTTCCCGGGCCCCTTAAACTCCCATCCACCCAGACCCCCTACCTACCAGTCCTAAATGTTAATATGCTCTACAGGGATAGAGACAGACAAAGAAGAAAGGGAGAGAATGAGAAAGATGGCAGGAGTGAGAGACAGAGAGGGAAGACAACAAGTGGCCTGGATTGTAAGGGCAGCTGCAATACCAGAAAATGTTTCCCTCACCCTGAACAAGGTCAGCAATAGGACGGTAAGCCCTTCCAATCCCACAATCCAGCCCTCCCCATAGTAACTTCATATGGGATATTTTTACATATTACTGAAAATGTATACCTACCCCCAAATAACGTGGCAATTTTCCAGACATTTTTGAGTGTGTGGAATTAATTAAACCTGGCTGACTACTTCAGGTTTGGTAGTTTTACAATCAATTTTTCTAAGTTCTTTTGTTTTTCTTTTGTTTGTCTGTTTATATAACTCATCATAAATGGCCCGAATCACCTCAGAAGTTTCAATAGGAAGCACTCCCAATCAAGCACACGTTTTAAAGAGCGTTATACGTGTCGGCAGAACTGATTACCCAAAATGCATCTGGAACATAGTCGTCATGACTGTGGCCCGCAGCAATCCTCCAGAACATTCAGAGGAAATGCCATTTAATTTTGCATGGTCCAACTTAAGTAATGTGCCTGTATGGTGGGATTTGTGGATGTTCTGCCTTTGGCACACTGTGTGGTTGGCATGTTCTCCTACAGACCTTTTATATGCCCAAAGTGGTTGCATAGCAAATGCTCATCTCTTCGCTGGGTTTAGTCTAATGTATTGTCCATACTATAATTAAGCAGCATTCTTGTACAAATCGTAATAATTTTGCCGACATGCAATGACGCCGCCTGGAAAGGTGCTATATAAGTGTCTGATGTCTTTTACTCCGGCCGCATTTCTCAACCAACAGCAAAAACGACGTTTCACCACAACAATGAAAGGATTCCACCGACTGTATATATTTCTACGTATGTAAGAACTGGTTTGCTCAACCTGTAGAGAAGCAGGGAAATGAATGACATTGTTGAAGGAGCTGAAACACCTTCATCTCAGCACGTGCTCTGTGGCTGCAGACTTTAATTTTTTGTGGCACACTGTCTACTATTAAACAATGAAGGAGTTCTTTAATAAACACTTGTCTTAATTCTTTTTACTTAGTTGACACCGGTTTTTCATGATCACTTTACCCTGAAAATAGGCCTAGTTTCTTTAATGGTAATTCTTGAGTTGCTGTTGCATAAGATGTACAGTATGATCTTTGGCCCAGATTCCATAGTCTCCAGCATAGGGTGCTGTTGCACTAAACCAGTCTCCTTTTCACTGGGTTTCTATTGTCCAGCACAACCACCATTTTGTACTTACCAGGGTCAAAATGCACACACTCAAACACTTTCATTGTAGTCTGTCAAATAACACCTATATATTACTGTTAATCTAACTGAGACAGGGGTCTCCAACCCTGTTCCTGGAGAGCTTCCAATCTGTAGATTCTTACTCCAACCACACATAATGTAGCCTGGTTCAGCTTATTGACCAGCTAATTATTAGAATCAGGTGTGCTAGATTAGGGTTGGAGTGAAAACATTCAGGACAGTAGCTCTCCAGGAACAGGGTTGGAGATGCCTGATCTAAGGTTATGTAAAATATCCTGAATATATGACAGGTTTGTGCCATAGGAGGGCAGCATTAGGGCTAGTTAACACCTGCAGTTGTACCTTCTTGGCTGCCAGAATTTGGAACTACTTAAAAGGAATTTGAAAGAGAGCCTCAAATCAGTCCCTTTTTAATTCATCAGAATATGCTTTGTGTCACACCTCAACATCTGTGGTAAACCATGCGTGCGTTCTCCAAGGCGTCCTGTTAAGTTGAATGTCATTGTGACGTCCGTGACCTTGACAAATGCATTGTTTTGCTGCCCGGGTCCACACCCGTCATGTCTTAGTAGGCAGGTGTTGCCATAGGTTGCACATCCCACCTTAAACAGTGCACCCACCAGATGCTCCCGTGATCCCTAGTCATTCTGTGGTTACTTATTTTACATCTGGACCCTTTTATCAGTAGTAGGGCGGCACAGTGCCTGCTCTTTTAGCGTGGCCCAATCGGCCAGGCGCTGCCACAGCGCTTCGTTTACACACTGGCAGAAGAAGGGGCACATGCTTAATGGCTTCCCGTGCCCCCTCCTTTGCTGCCAGTCCTCTAGCAGACCTCTGTAATTATGTCAGTGGTGTACAGAGTACAGTAAACGGCGGTGTGAAGCCTCTTGTTTAGCCTTCAGACCGGAGTCTTCACCACCGCAGGCATGGTCCTGACTTAGCTTTTAAATGAAAACAATGTGTACATTCAGCCAGCCGGCATTGGACAAAGGTCTAGATGTTTTTAGCCATGGGGTTCAGGAGTGGGTGGAAGTTCGAAGGGGTTGGGGGGCTGGATCTGATGGTGCAAAGTGGTGGGGGCTGTTTGCTGGTTTTATTTGTTCTTGGTTGCCGGGCAATAGCAAGGGGGGAAAGCATCTGTGACAGCTGTAGGGGGGGCTGCAGCCTTTCACCCGATCTACTGAAGAAGCCCTGAAGGTAAAACACAGAGAAGGGGTGGGGGGGAGGGTAAAGCAGGGAGCTAGTTAGCCGATGTGTGAAGTTCACTCAGACAATACACACTGAATGAAAAGGGGAACTGGAGCTGCATTTGTCTAGGAGAGAAAATCAAGCCTCAGTCTTATTCACTTTGCTCACGAGGCATTTGTGCATCCATTCGCCGCAGTTGCAGTATTGACACGGGTGATGTCTTCAAGGCCAGAGATCAATGTTGCATGCAGGATTTTAAAGCATACCAGTCGTGTGTGACATCCATTTTTAAATAGGTTTCACTCCTCTCATAGTCTCCCTCACGCATCTGCTTCCTACACATCGAGTCGTCACTCAGGCAGCGCACTTCCTCCTCCATATTAGATTCTCTGTAGTTAGCATGCTGCACTGTTAAGTCAAATGTTCACCCTAGGATTTTGGTCTACAATATTTAGAAAACAAAAACATTTTTAATATTTGCTTAAACAAATAAGAGATTGTTAATGATTGTTTTTTGCATTTGTGGATTTATTTGGGTCAACAATAACAAGGGCAATTGATATTGTTAATAATTGTTTTTATATGCTGTTAAATAAAAGGAACACTCAAATCACACATCAGGTCTCATGACAAAAATATAGACTGTAGAAGAAAATGATGTAAGACAGTAAATAGAAACCAAAATCACCAACCAATTGAGGGCTTAAAAAAATATTAAGTTTTTCCCTATTTTCCTCCCTTCCCAATACACTGCCTTGTTGTCAGAAGGGTGCTAGAGATGCGCGGTTTGAGGTTACAGCCGCGGATAACATGACAAAAAATAATAATTAAATATATATACATTGTTAAATACTGTTACTAGCGGATGGCGGGCGGGTGCGGCTTTGAAAATTGGTCAGAAACGTTGGTGCGGATGGATGATGAGTTTTGTGATGTGGATGAAATAATAGCCCGTCCGTGCATCTCTAAGGAGCGCGCACGTGGTTCATCCAACTGATTTATTTTCACACTGCTCATCCAACATGGAATTCTTTATTCAGATCATGCACGGGAGGATTACGCTCACCAACTATACTTACACAATTTAATTTACAGGCACCCAATCTGGAGTCGCTGGAGAGCGACATGACAGGAGAGATGATCTGATTAATCCCAGGCAGAGCTATGCCAATTTGCGCTGCCTCGTGCAGGAGGTCCGGGGAAAGTCAGAGAACCCATAGTCAGGCTCGAACCACACAGGCTGTTCCAACTTGCGTGAATTTCATCACGGCAACTCATAATGTGACTCAATAGTGTGTATGGCCCCCATGTACCTGTATGCGCTTCCAATAAGGTCTGGGCATGCTCCTGATGAGATGGCGGATGGTGTCTTGGGGGATCTCCTCCCAGTCCTGGATCAGGGAATCCGTTAGTTTCTTGACATTCTGTAGCGCTATTTGGCAACGTCTGATGCACCGATACATAATGTCCCAGAGTTTCTCAATTGGATTCAGGTCTGGAGAACACGAGGGCCAAACAATTACACACTGGCCACATGAGGCCGGCCATTGTCCTCCACCAGGAGGAACCCAGGGCCCACTGCACCAGTGTAAGGTCTGACCATGGGGATTTCATCCTGGTACCTAATAGCAATCAGGGCACTGTTGACTAGCACGGGAAAGTCTGTGAGACCCTTCAAGGATATGCCTTCCCAGAACATCACTGACCCACCGCCAAACTGGTCATGCTGGATGATGTTTCAGGCAGCATAGCGTTCACTACAGCATCTCCAGACTCACATCTTTCACCTGCTCAGTGTGAACCTGCTTTCATCTTTGAAGAGAACGGGGCACCAATGGCGTACCTGCCATCGAGCTGCATGGTGCTTGGCTGTGAGCCTAGGTCCCACTAGAGCAGTGGTTCCCAAACCTCTCCTCTAGGACCCCCAGACAGGCCTTGTTTTTATTTTCACCCTGAAATGACACAACTGATTAAATTAGTTAACTACACATTACACCTTTGACTAATTGAATCAGGTGTGCCACTTCAGGGTTAAAACAAAAACATGGCCTGTCTGGGGGTCCCCGAGGAGAGGTTTGGGAACCATTTTACTGGGTGACACACCAACATTTACAATGGCTTGTGTGGATGTACCATCCTGGAGGAGCTGGACTTCCTATGCATCCTGAATGGGCTGCAGGTACCGCTTCATGCTACCAGGTGTGACAAGGACACTAGCCAAATGCAAAACTGCAGAAGAATCAGTCAGGAAGGATAAGGAGAGAGCAATTGTCTGTGGCCAACACCCGCAAAACCATTCCCGTTTTGGGGGATGTCTTGCTGTTGCCTCTCCAGTGCACCTGTTGTCAATTTAATTTGCACAAACAGGTGGCATTGATTCACAGTCACTTATGCTTCCTAACTGGACAGATTGATATCAATGAAGATTAATTGACTTGGTGTTGTAGTGTGATGTTTGCGTGTTCCCTTAATTTCTTAAGCAGTATATACACTCACCTAAAGGATTATTAGAAACCCCTGTTCAATTTCTCCTTAATGCAATGATCTACTCAATCAATCACATGGCAGTCGCTTCAATGCATTTAGGGGTAGGGTCCTGGTCAAGACAATCTCCTGAACTCCAAACTGAATGTCAGAATGGGAAAGGTGATTTAAGCAATTTTGAGCATGGCATGGTTGTTGGTGCCAGACGGGCCGGTCTGAGTATTTCACAATCTGCTCAGTAACTGGGATTTTCACGCACAAACATTTCTAGGGTTTACAAAGAATTGTGTGAAAAGGGAAAAACATCCAGTATGCGGCAGTCCTGTGGGCGAAAATGCCTTGTTGATGCTAGAGGTCAGAGGAGAATGGGCCGACTGCTTCAAGCTGATAGAACGGCAACTTGCACAACACGCACAACCTTGAGGCGGATGGGCTACAACAGCAGAAGACCCCACCGGGTACCACTCATCTCCACTACAAATAGGATAAAGAGGCTACAATTTGCAAGAGCACACCAAAATTGGACAGTTGAAGATTGGAAAAATGTTGGCTGGTCTGATAAGTCTCGATTTCTGTTGAGACATTCAGATGGTAGAGTCAGAATTTGGCGTAAACCGAATGAGAACATGAATCCATCATGCCTTGTTACCACTTTGCAGGCTGGTGGTGGTGGTGTAATGGTTTGGGGGATGTTTTCTTGGCACACTTTAGGCCCC
Source organism: Umbra pygmaea (assembly GCA_016801145.1). Classification (NCBI taxonomy): domain Eukaryota; kingdom Metazoa; phylum Chordata; class Actinopteri; order Esociformes; family Umbridae; genus Umbra; species Umbra pygmaea. The sequence goes on from JACXGM010003614.1 coordinate 21,403, forward strand.
TTAGTGCCAATTGGGCATCGTTTAAATGCCACGGCCTACCTGAGCATTGTTTCTGACCATGTCCATCACTTTATGGCCACCAGGTAGCCATCCTCTGATGGCTACTTCCAGCAGGATAATGCACCATGTCACAAAGCTTGAATCATTTCAAATTGGTTTCTTGAACATGACAATGAGTTCACTGTACTAAAATGGCCCCCACAGTCACCAGATCTCAACCCAATAGAACATCTTTGGGATGTGGTGGAACGGGAGCTTCGTGCCCTGGATGTCCATCCCACAAATCTTTATCAACTGCAAGATGCTGTCCTATCAATATGGGCCAACATTTCTAAAGAATGCTTTCAGCACCTTGTTGAATCAATGCCACGTAGAAGTAAGGCAGTTCTGAAGGCGAAAGGGGGTCAAACACAGTATTAGTATGGTGTTCCTAATAATCCTTTAGGTGAGTGTATTTATTTGTTTTTACATGACAAGCTGCCCTAGATGTGCACTTCAGATGTTTTTTTGCCAAACATTAGTTGAATAGAGGCTCTTAGGGCTGTGTGCTGTCCAGCCAGTGAGCACTGAGACAGCCCAGCATACTGTGCTAGCAGCCAGACTGGTCCCGTTTGCCTGATGCCTCCCTGAACAGTGGCCAGGTTTGCTGTAGGTCACAGAGTTGATTTTCTCAGATGACTCAGTATGTTGGTGACTACTTCTGTCTGTTCCGAATAGTGACTGAGATTTGTTTTGCGTCTGCTGTTGACTTCAGCTTTTCACCCTAGCGCACACTGCCTTCCTGTTGAATTATCTGTGAGTGTTTAGTAAGATCGCATTGAATTGCGTTGGTTTCACCCTATTCTTTACTACACTGGCACTCGTTTTTGTGGGGGAGGGGCCAGGCAATTTGGTGCAAGATGTGCAAACAGAAGGAACTGTGTTTGTTGTTGCCAACTACAGGAGCGGTGTTGAACCAATAATAATTATAATAATGAAATAACTTTTCTGTTGGTGTTTTCATAGCTTACATGTGTATATACCACCTCAGGAATGAACAGCCCCTGATGATCACTCCGACTCTCTGACTAAGCCGTCAACGTTTTCTTCATGTAGTTTAAAGCTGCTTCGGTAAGCTGCATATCTGGGGCCGGTGAGTTGCCACAATGGTATGCCGGTGCCAGATGGTCCTGTTCGTGCATGCATGTACAGTGTTCCAATGAAAGCATTTGGGGTGTGATTCATCAAATACGTACAATAGATGTCTTACCATTATATTCACCTCAGTGACTGCAAAAAACAACTTTTTTACCTTAGCATGACCTACACCCTAATTTCCGCCAGGACCACTTTAAATGAACGGTCTTCCTTCTCTTTTGACTTTCATAGGGTTAGAATCCTTTCATGTCAGCCCTAGCCCCCCCCCCCCCCTTCAGCTACTCTCAGTAAAGCAACGCTGTATCATTCTGAAGTAGTTTCTAGTAGCTTCCCGCCAGGCGAGACAAGAAGGAGAAGAAAAACACAGTGATGGATGGACACCCGTGGTGGAGGAGCCGGCATAAAATCAACTGCAGCCGCTCATTTCCCTCATCCCAGGCTGAATGCTCTTCTTCAGTGTTTTCTCTTAGAGCTGGATGAGGAAGGGAGCTGGATGAGGAAGGGAGCTGGATGAGGAAGGGAGCTGGATGAGGAAGGGAGCTGGATGAGGAAGGGAGCTGAATTGGGGTCCCTGGAGCTAATTGGCAAACATAACTGTTATGTGTATGTTAAGGGGATGATATATTTTTATATCCATGGCAACAAGGTAAACTCAAAACCTGCATACCAAAACAAAGCTTCTCTGTGTACCGGAACCACGGAGTCTGTTCGATCCGTGAGGTTGCAAAGAACACCGACCAGGATATACAAAAACGTAATTGATGCCAGAGCAACATTAGAAGAAGTATGCCAAATATAGGCACTTTTTATTGACACCTTATTTCTTCGGTTGTGTACGTTTGGAAGTTCCAAGAAAAATGGGTGTCTCATTTGTCCCTGTGTGCAATTCTACCACTATGTTGCATTTTCTTTAGAGTCTGTTTAATTCGGTTGTCAAACCTCCTGAGGCTTCCATGTAATATGTGTGTCTTTTTTTTTAAGAGATCTCAACTTCTTCCACCCATTTTTTCCTCTTCTACTTACCCTTGTCCATGATCAAAAATGTCCTACAATTATTTCCAGTTGTTTAAATGAAACATCACACTCTTCATGCCTCTCCACTCTGCTCCAGTGCCATTACGGTTGTCGTGATTAGACTGCCGCTACTTTATAGGCCTGTCAAGAAGTAGGGACTTTCAAGAAGTAGGCACCCCTCAGGGCTGCGTCTTTCCTTCAGCTTAATTCCGTTTCCACATGCAATTACGAGTCATGCAGAACAAGATGTTGATTTCCAGCAGGAGCTCTGATTGGGTCTGGAGTAAGAAGACAACTCTGCACAGTCTCAGGTGGGTCTGCCTGTGAGTGGACGGCCAGACGGTCGGGTGAAATGTGAGAGGGGAGAAAAGATCGTGACCGCAGAAGCTTTGCAGCCAAGTCTCTCTGAATCGGTGCCAGGCCCAAAATAGGAGGGCTGTGCTCGATTTGCTCATAACCCAAAAGCCAGTTGGAGGGGCGGCAGTACCCGTTAGCACAGACTACTTTGTCTCTTCTGTCACATTTGTTTCCAGGGGGGATTTATTTTGCCAGACCAACCATTTTAGTTGTGAAACGTTTTTTCAAAAAAGGAATCGGAACAAAACAGGGAGGGACCTATCTGAATTTTGTCCAATTGGAGGTCTGTTCGAAGAGCGACTGCCTTTTTCACTGTTTGCTTTTTGTTGAACAAACATTTTGCAACTACAATAAAGTGTTTAGTTTAAGTAATTTAAAAACAAATGACTTTCAAGTATTTTAAATACAGTTTTCAGAATGTAACAAATACAAATTTTCACAAAGTGTAATTGTTGATGATGGCAATTTGCATATACCCCAGAATGTCATGAAGAGTGATCAGATGAATTGCAATTAATTGCAAAGTCCCTCTTTGTCATGAAAATGAACTTCACCCCCCAAAAATATTTACACTGCATTTCAGCCCTGCCGCAATAGGGCCAGCTGCCATCATGTCAGTGTTTGTATCGTTACCACAGGTGATTGTTGATGACGACAAGCCTGGAGATCACTCCGTCATGCTGATTGAGTTAGAATAACAGACTGAAAGCTTTAAAAGGAGAGTGGTGCTTGAAATTATTGTTCTTTCTCTGTCAACCATGGTTCCCTGCAAGGAAACGTGCCGTCATCATTAAAAAGGCTTCACAGGCAAGGATATTGCTCCTAGTAAAATTGCATCTAAATCAACCTCAACCATTTATCGGATCATAAAGACCTTCTAGGAGAGAGGTTCAATTGTTGTGAAGAAGGTGTCAGGGAGCCCAAGAAAGTCCAGCAAGCGCCAGGACCATCTCCTAAATTTGATTCAGCTCTGGGATCGGGGCACCACCAGTGCAGAGCTTGCTCAAGAATGGCGGCAGGCAGGTTCGAGTGCATCTGCATGCACAGTGAGGCAAAGATTTTTTGGAGGAAGCCTTGGTGTCAAGAAGGCCAGCAAAGAAGCCACTTCTCTCCAGGAAAAACATCAGGGACAGACTGATATTCTGCAGAAGGTACAGGGATTGGACTGCTGAGGACTGTGGTAAAGTCATTTACGCTGATTAATCCGCTTTTCGATTGTTTGGGCCATCCGGAAAACACCTTGTCCGGAGAAGACAAGGTGAGTGCTACCATCAGTCCTGTGTCATGCCAACAGTAAAGCATCCTGAGACCATTCATGTGTGGGGTTGCTTCTCAGCCAAGGGAGTGGGCTCACTCACAATTTTACCTAAGAACACAGCCATGAATAAAGAATGGTATCAACACATCCTCCGAGAGCAACTTCTCCCAACCATCCAAGAACAATTTAGTGATGACCAATGCCTTTTCCAGCATGATGGAGCACCTTGCCATAAGGAAAAAGTGATTACTAAGCGGCTTGAGGAACAAAACATCAATATTTTGGGTCCATGGCCAGGAAACTCCCCAGATCTTAATTCCATTGAGAACTTGTGGTTGATTCTCAAAAGGCGGGCGGACAAACAAAAAACTAATTGTGACAAACTCCAAGCATTGATCATGCAAGAAAGGGCTGCCATCAGTCAGGATGTGGCCCAGAAGTTAATTGACAGCATGCCAGGGCGGATTGCAGAGGTCTTGAAAAAGAAGGGTCAACACTGCAAATATTGACTCTTTGCATAAATTTCATGTAATTGTCAATAAATGCCTTTGAGATTAATATAATTCTTGTAATTATACTTCAGTATACTATAGTAACTACTCACAAAAAATCTGAGAACACTGGAGACCAATACTTGTGACATTCTCAGAACTTTTGACCACAACCATACATTAGATTTTTTTCTATCTTCCATAACAAAAACACAGGCACATTTCTGAAAAGGAATCCTGGAATTCTTTTGCATGTTCAGATGGGATTTAACTGTTGTCACTCATCACGATGACACAGTGTGACCTCGTCATGGAAGAACAATGACTGTTCATCTGGATAAAGGGGGAGGGGCTCTAGACCATTGCATTAGGGCTGTGTATGTAAATATCTGCACATTTGTTTTCTAACACCCACACAATCAGAATAATCACTTTAAGGACCAAAGAAAAGTCTGGAAAATAAACACATATTGATTTAATAGACATAGTGTTGATTTTACAAATGTATTTAAAGAAACTGCTTTGGGGTCAATGTGACAGTGAGAACACAGGATCTGAAACTTTTGTTTTGAACTTTTTACCCTGGGTTCATTCTGATTTGCAATGAGGTTTTAACATTTGAACCAGTCTGAAAGCGCAGAAGGGCTTCCTATGGTAACAGATTGGAATGTCATATCTTCAAGTCCTGCATTAATTTGAAGCGAATCAGCTGCCAGTGTCGGAGAGTCTTCTGGTTTTTATTCTCGCCATCTGGTTGCAATTTTGTCATGCACGGCTTAACTTGGGGATAACCACCACATTATTGAACAGAGAATGGAGTGGTGGTGTGCTCACATGATTCTTTCTAAAATGAGTGTCTGCACATGTGCGCATACACACAGGTGTGTGTACAACCCTGCACTGACACAGCCATTTTTGCCATTATAAAGTTGCATAAATGCATTTATAATAATTTATAAATGATTGTGATATTTGCCGATTTTCTGACTAGGTGCTTACTTCAAAGATGCCAAGTTTTTTGCACATGTAGACATGTCATGTGTTTTCTTGGAAGCTAACTGCGGCAACATAGTTCTAACCTGTTCAACCAGTTGCCAATGAAGAACTGCTGCTAAAGTGAAAGGCAAAAAGTAGCCATGTTTCATAGCATGTTTCCAGTTTCATTTCTAAGCATTCTAAAGCCACAAATAATAATTTCATTTTAAAACCAGTACACTTGTTCTCTAAACACAAATCATTTCCCAATCTAACAAAGAAAGAATGCATTATAAAACATTGAGCTAGCTAATACCAAGTTCTCTCTTGTTGAATAATTTGGATGCCTTACATAGATTGTGGTTACTGACTCACAGCAAGATTAGATGACAGAACTAAACTGATGTGTTTTAACACATTTTTATTTTAACACTCCAGTATGTATTTAAACAACGAATATCTGGTAGAAAATGTGTAGGAATTATAATGAAAATACCCATTTACATACAGTAGTCTAAAGAAAAACACTTTAAAATCCTAGTATCTTAAGTATATATTTTGGCAGACTTTGTCCTCAAATAAGTGAGCTTGTTAAAATTCTTAAAAATAATAAATAATGGAATTATTGACAAATACAAATGTTGTACATATTGTTCCATGGTACACGTACTGTCACTTTAGGTTAAACTGTTATTTCCCTCCTTCAGATTTAGGAAAAACAATAATTGCGATACGATTATCGAGACAATCTGGTTCAATTGGGGTCCCGGGGCCAAGTCATTTGAGATCCATTGATCGCCAATTGGTGTCTGGTCTTTTCACAGCAAGAGGCGGGCCAACAGAGCACTGTCGGTTGGTTCAGAGCGTAACTTCACTCTACGTCATTTTTAGAGCCACAGTGTACTTGCGGGTCTATCGACAGAAAAAATAGCTCAGTAGCAGTGCCTGCGGTTCGGTGAACGGCGGTGTTCTGTGGACTAGACTCGTCGGTCTCCTCGACAGCTCGCCATTGTGTAGCGCTCCACGGCTATTTTGGATAACCACAGCGGGGATCATGAAAGTGTAGATAGCACGGTGAATAGTTCGATGTCCCTCTTTTGTCGTTATAGATCCTCTGTTCTTGGCTTCAAATTGACCCCAATGCAGGATTTGAAACCCTTGCTGGAACTACATGTGGTAAGTTTATGGTGCTTTTGCCACTTATGACCATTTAAAAACGTTTCAATGGTTAAGGAAGATGACTCGTTAATCTAGACTACACCTACATTTATTTTTAGCCGTTGTTTACGTATTTAACATTATACTTTAAGGGAAATAACCATTTTGTCGCATTTTATTGTACTAGTGTCTTTAGTGAAACGTTCATAGAAATATAAGGGAAAGCGCCGCGGTCTTAGTTTTCTGTGTGATTTGGCTCCTGGCCTGTTACAATGTTAACACTGCAGGTTTCCACACGTGCGATGGGGCCAAATATTGAAATATTGTTTTGTCTTTTTTAAATCGGGAACGTAATTTGTTATTTACTGTCTCCGTGCTTAGTCAAGCGTCTACTGAGTAGTTTGCGGCAGGTGGCGGTGAAGGCCTATAGGCTATGGCGCCCGCATCACATCCATAGGCTGGTAGTGGCGTTTGCCTTTGGAGGTCGAGGGCAGCTGTTGTGACAGCTATAGTAAAAGCCCATTGACAGTTTTTTTTTATTTAATTGATCGAGCTTTCGTTTTGCCATTTTATGTTAAAATAATTTTAACTCGATTACTGGCATTATTAAAAACAAACCATTTAATGTTTTAATTTATTAAAGTATTCTAGTCGCCAGTACAAATTCCCTTTGGCAAGTTATTATGAATGTATAGATTTTTTCCAGTTTTCCAGTCTTGACTGTTGAAACATCTGACTTAAGCAAATGTGAAACCCACGCTTAGTTTCGTATGAAATGCTAGAGCCATGTCCTACCAACAGTACGCATATAGGCTACAAAACAACTTTTTGGTGCCATTTAAAATCGCTAAAGTAGTGGGAGGAGGAGCCTCACCAACACAACTTTGTTCACTGAAAACGTTACTGTTCATGTGGGTCCTGTACAATTGCTACTTTGTAAGTACAGGGGCATTATGCAATGATGCATTTTCTTAAGCATGTGAGTCCATGAGCGTTGTTTCTCATCAGATATTTGTAATTGCATATTGTCTTAAATTACTCACTGTCACCTTTTAGGAACGACAAGCCTTTTTCTTGGGAATAAAAAGCAATCTATTAATTTAAACAAATTAAACCTACTTTTCAAAATGTAGGTTAAAAGTTGAGTACCCTAGACTTTACTGGGAGATCGAGACCACTAATTTAATTTGATACAGCCCTCTGGTTTAGCTTTATCTGTTTGCGAGGCTTTAACCTGCTTTTCAAATGTCCAAATAGCTAAGTAATGGTTCAGATATGTGATTGCCAATAAGTTTAGTTGTTGTAGATGCTGCCTCGTAGGAACCTAACAGTGCAAAGTTTTGTTTGCTTTTCTACTGCTCGGCTGTGGGACATTCATATTTGCACAGAGAGATATGTATTTTTTGTTAAGTTGCATGGAATGGAAATGGCTGTGTCTTATTTGAACATGAATTGCATATTAAAGTCCCAGATAATTGGAGTGAATCACTAGTATGAAGAATTAGTTGCTACTGACATACTACAATAAACCACAAGGAATCTGTAACAATGGTAGTAAGCACACAGTACACCCTTCGACCAGACTCTGAGCATTCCATCTCCATGACTAAAGTCCACCTTTGCTTCTCTGACTCTCCGCCTGCTCCGGTTTCCAGTAAACACTTTTTGTTACTCTCTTTTTCCTTTTACTGTCCAAGCAGTAGCGCGTATGCTCACCAGAATGTTTCAGCAAAGCCTCCAAAATGCCCCTCTGGGTTAACCCAAAATAACTTTCTCTAACTCTGCTTCTCCTCCAACCATGCAAATGTCTGTCTGAAAATAGCACCCTGTGTTCTATAGAGTGCCCTTCTTTTGACCAAAAGCCTGGTCAGAAATAGTGCACGATATAGGGTGGGCACCAATAGTATCTTCCATACAAACCCCGTATATGAGTGCTACAAGCACCCACGTGCCTGCTGTAGAGACCCAGGCAAACAGACCTATTGCTAGGCCAGTCCAGCTTGACAGTGTGGTTTCTCGCATGACCAAAGCCCAACAGTAAATCTCCTCTTTTAACCTGGCACGCAATTATTAACTTCCAGGAATCGCTCGCCCAAAATGTTGAGGCCGAAAAAATTATGGATGTAACTTTTTACCTCAGTCTGGAATGACCTAGAAGTCGGGCTGAACTTGAAAGGAAATGTGTGGAAAATGGAACGAATTAGCTTGTTGAATGAGTATCGAAATCTTGTGCGCAAAGCTGTGCCATGCTTAAAAAAATGTTTTAAAGAAAGGTGCAGGTTCTGGAAATGGCGGGTGTGGAGTCGAGACACGGGTGTGGAGTCGAGACACGGGTGTGGAGTCGAGACACGGGTGTGGAGTCGAGACACGGGTGTGGAGTCGAGACACGGGTGTGGAGTCGAGACACGGGTGTGGAGTCGAGATTTTCTCAGTCTGCTAAGAAAGTGAGGCATCAGCTGTCTGTACCCCCCCCCCTTAAAAAATAATTCTGTGACACTTTGTCCTTATCAATACGCATGGATTTGTCATGATAGTCAGTGGTTGTCATGATAGTCCGTGGTTGTCATGATAGTGGATTGAGTCTGATTATGGATTTTCCGGCTTTCCCCGGACCTCCAGCATGAGGCGGTGCAAATTGGCATAGCGCTACCCAGGATTTGGGATAGATAAAGCTATATCATCTGCCTTGCCACGTTGCTCTCCAGTGACCTCTTTTTGTGCAGATTGGGCACCTGTATATTTAGTCATGGAAATATAGTTGGTGAGCGTAATCATCCAGTGCATGATCTGACTAAAGGCTTCCATGTACACGTCCCTAACCATACTGCATTTTGTCCAAGGAGTTGTGGAGCTGGCGACAAGACAGGATTAGTAGGAATTGGGAGGGGAGAAATGTCATTCACACAATTAACTAGAATACCTGGGCTGCTTTTTTTAAATTATAAAACATTCACATGAAAATCTTTAACTGTGGTGTCCACCGATGTAGTGTTTCCTAACCCCAAGTCCTTGAATGATAAGTTGACTCAAGTGTGTTTGACCAGGGCTACGGATCAAAAGGTATAATACTGGACACTCATTGCAAACGCTGCACTGATGAATATGACCCTAGTGTATCAGAACACAGCTCCTTGTTAACCAGAAAGTTCACATTGGGACATGGGGTTTGAAGTGTCAAGTGTTTTAGGGGTGGCCGTACTGGAAAGGCATTCCAGCATGTCTTTGTCGGTACTGTAAACCAGTTGGGTGTGCTGCCTTTCAGATTTCATTTGTGTTCACAGTGTGGCCGGGGGCTGTTGTAATTGGACACTTGTGTTATTATTTTAAATCAAGGATGGTGTGTAGTTCTCCACTCCTCCTATGCCCCCCCACAACTTTCTCCCATCCTCATTTTCAACCCTGGTGGCCCATTCTGATCTCAGTCTCTGTTTGTCTCTCTGGCTCCCATCAGCAGATGGCAGCCTCGAAGGGCCCCCCATGTGTGAAAAGAATAAGAGAACGGGGGGGTTGATTA